>JAJONZ010018082.1:0-10246 GCA_029582445.1 Solanum paucissectum | reverse complement strand
ATCCCAACATTCATTCATTGGAAAGCTCATAGATTCAAATATGAGAATAACGTTTCACCTAAGAATCCCCTTATTGTGAGAAAGTCCTTTCATAACAAGTCATTATCATTCATTAGAGTACAATTGATAATAGCCTTTCAATCAACCCATCGTCATTAACTTTATCATAGAAACTTCATTCATTAGTCATTCATGAGTGTGTGTGTATGTGAGAATCACCATTCACATATAGCCTCATCATTCATAGGTGTTAATTGAGAAATAACATTCAATCATAACACACATACATTCTAAACATGATCATTATACATTCATTGAAATCACACACATATACTTTACATCATGATCATTCATAGATCCTTCATATATAGAGGTACAAGGAAGATATCCATCAATTCAATACCACAATATACATAGTAAGTAAACACTTTCACCTTTCAACTGGATCAATAGATCAAGCACAATTCTACTTTAGCATGTAACTTAGTCATAATTTGCCCTTTCAAGGCTATGACCCAACATCAATCCATAAATCTAAGATACTACAATAGATAAGGTAATTGACATGATCCAATAATCAATTCAATATAAACATAAGCAATTCATCATACTACTATAATCAATCAATTTCCCAATCTCAAATCATAACTTTAGAATTTGGGGAAAAACATGGGTTCTAGGAAGAAATAATCTTAATTCATCTTTAAATCCTCAATTCATTCATAATTCAATGCAATAAAGCCTTTAGAAATCATTTAGAATCGAACCCATGCATAGATTGAAAACTAGAGTTTTAGAGAAAACATTGGAGACTTGAAAGCACTTTTGAGATTGGCTCCTTGAAAGAAACTAAGTCAAGGATGAAGACCGCCATACCCTATTGAGAAGAATACCACGAAAATCCTTTGAAAAACTTGAAGATTAGACCTTGGAAGCTCTAAGTCTTCACCTCTAATGGAGGTTTCTAGAGAGAGAACTTTTGGAGGGGAGGGGAGATTTTGATTTTGGGTTTTGAAATAATGAAGTCTAAAATACGTTTTAATACTTTAAAACCCCTTAAAATACCATAAATAACTAATTAAAACCATCCCACAACTTAACTAAATTAATTAGGAAATTACTAACCTACCCCAACACTTGGCCGCAACTTGACAGCAAACCGGTGGTAACTCACGCCCTAGACCTACGGACCGTGAGTCCACTAACGGACCATCCTATTGGTCCGTGGTCTGGGTCTGGGGCATGGTTTTGGGTGTCTTGACCTACGGAGGCCATCCACGGGGCGTGGATGGACCTACTGGTCGTGAACCCCATCCGTAGGTCACCCTAAATTTTCAAATTTTGGTGATCTTGGGGTCTTGGGGGTTAGGCTTTAGGGTCCTCCTCAAGGACCCTTAGGGTGGTCCTTGGGGAGTCATACCTTGATGTTTAACCCCTAAACTCTAGCTCGGAACAACATTAAACACCCTCAAACCTCATGACAAACTCACACTTTTACTAGTTAGGCTCTAGTTTCACTTATTCATTTTACGGGTCGTTACATCCTCCCGAAAGGGAAATAGACTTCGGTATTGACCTTCGTCCAGATACACAACCTATTTCTATTCCTCCTTATCGTATGGCTTTGGCAGAACTTAAAGAATTAAAGGAGCAATTGAAAGACTTGTTGGATAAGGGTTTCATCCGACCAAGTATCACTCTATGGGGTGCTCCCATTTTGTTTGTTAGAAAGAAAGATGGATCACTTCGTATGTGCATTGACTACCAGCTATTGAACAAGGTTACCATTAAGAATAAGTATCCTCTCCCAAGGATATATGATTTGTTTAATCAACTTGAAGGAGCAAGCTACTTCTTTAAGATCGACCTTCGATTAGGTTATCACCGATTGAGGGTGAAGGAAGATGACATTATGAAGATGACCTTTCGAACTCAGTATGGTCATTATGAGTTCTTAGTAATGTTTTTTGGGATGGCTAATGCTCCGGCGACATTTATGGATTTGATGAATAGAGTGTTTAGACAATACCTTAACATATTTGTGATTTTGTTTATTGATGATATATTTATCTATACGAGGAGTGAAGACGAGCATATCGATAATTTGAGGATTGTGTTGCAAGTCCTCAAGGATCAACACCTCTTTGCAAAGTTTAACAAAAGTGAGTTTTGGCTAAGGTCTGTGGATTTTTTTGGGTATATTGTTTCCGGTAATGGTATTAAGGTAGATCCCAAGAAGAAGAATGCAATAAAGAGTTGGCCTAGACCTCTATCCCCTTCGAATATTAGAAGTTTCTTTGGTTTAGCCGATTACTAAAGAAGGTTTATTGAAGGGTTCTCCTCGATTGTTTCTCCACTAACGACACTGACTCAAAAGAAGGTTAAGTTCATATAGTCCGAGGCGTGTGAAAGGAATTTTCAAGAATTCAAGGATAGACTTACTTCTACCCCGATGTTGATATTACCGGAAGGGACTGATGGTTTTGTTGTGTATTATGATGCCTCGAGAATTGGGTTAGGGGGTGTCCTTATACAAAATGAGAAGGTTATTGCCTATTCTTCAAGGCAACTTAAGATTCTTGAGAAAAATTACCCTACCCATGACCTCGAACTAGCGACTGTCATTTTTGCCTTAAAGATTTGGAGGCATTACTTGTATGGTGTTCATGAAGATGTCTTTACCGACCATAAGAGTTTGCAATATGTTTTTAAGCAGAAGGATCTAAATCTTCTCCAAAGGAGATGGCTTGAATTATTGAAGGATTATGACATGAGTGTTCTCTATCACCCCAGTAAAGCAAATTTGGTGGCGGATGCTCTTAGTCGATTATCGATGGATAGTGTTTCTCATATTAAGGATAATAAGAAAGAGTTAGTTCGTGATGTTCATAGATTGGGCTGATTGAGTTTTCATTTAGTTGACTCTACCAAGGTTGGTGTTATGGTTCATAATCGTCTTTTGTAACCGATGTGAAGGCCAAACAAGGTATTGATCCAACTTTGGTTGAATAGAAGGAAACAATGCTTAAAAAGTCCATTGAGGCTTTCTCCCAAGGGGGAGATGGTGTGCTTAGATATCAAGGTCGTTTGTGTGTTCCTAATGTTGATGACTTAAGAGAGTAGATCTTGTTAGAAGCCTATAGTTCTCGATGTTCCATTCACCCGGGTGCCTCAAGATGTACCGTGACTTGCGAGAGATCTATTAGTGGAATGGGATGAAGAAGGATATCGTGGAATTTGTGGTTAGATGTCCTAATTGTCAACAAGTGAAGGTTGAACATCAAAATCTGGGAGGTTTATCTCAAGATATTAGCATTCCTACGTGGAAGTGGGAGGATTTGAACATGGACTTTATTGTTGGTTTGCCTCGCACCCGATGACAAAATGACTCAATTTGGGTTATTGTTGACCGAATGACGAAATTGGCTCATTTCATTCCCGTCAAGGTTTCTTATTTGGTGGAGGACTATGCTAAGTTGTATTTGAAGGAAATTATGAGGTTGCATGGAGTGCCCTCATCCATTATCTCCATTCATGGTACCCAATTCACTTCTCAATTTTGGAAATATTTCCAACATGGTCTCGGTACTCGTGTTAAGATTAGTACATCGTTTCATCAACAAACTGATGGGAAAGCGGAGCGTACCATCAAAACTTTTGAAGATATGTTGAGAGCATGTATAATTGACTTCAACGATAACTGGTATTAACGTTTATAACAGTAGCTATCAGTCAAGTATTGGCATGGATCCATTTGAGACTTTATACGGTAGGAGATGTAGATCTCCTATAGGTTGGTTTGAAGTTGGTGAGGTTGCTTTGATAGGTCCCGAATTGGTACATGAGGCTATGGAGAAAGTTTGACTTATTAGAGAAAGGTTGAAAATGGCTCAAAGTCGACAAAAGCCTTATGCCGATGTTAGAAGAAGAGATCTTTAGTTTTATGTTAATGATTGGGGCTATTTGAAAATTTCACCCATGAAGAGTGTAATGAGGTTTGGAAAGAAAGGGAAGCTTAGTCCCCGATATATGGGCCCATATCAGATTTTGAGGCAAATTGGCAAGGTTGCATATGAACTAGAATTGCCTAACGTGTTGGCATTGGTACGTCAAGTTTTCCATGTTTCATTGTTGAAAGAGTGTGTTGGAGATCCGACATTTATAGTTCCCTTAGAGGTTTGGAAGTTAAGGAAAATCTTCCTTTTGAGGAAGTTTCGGTTGAGGTTTTAGACCGACAAGTTAAGAAGTTTGAGAAATAAAGAAGTTGCTTCCGTGAAAGTCCTTTGGAGGAATTAGTTAGTTGAGGGTGCTACTTGGGAGGATGAGGCCGATATGATGTCCCGTTATCTTCATCTCTGTCCCTCCGTCCCTACTCAAGCTTGAGGTATCTAGCTCCTCATGGTCCACTCTCTTTGGTGCCATGTGTATTAGATATTTTCATAATTTCCTCATTATGCATGTGCATGAAAAGCTTAAACCTTGAGAAAAATGAATTTACTTGATTGATTTTTTCTTGTTTATGTGAATTGAGTATGAGTTGCATACAGACTTTAGGATATGATGTTTTGAACATGTTTAGCTGGGAGTTGAAGTTTTCGCCTCGAATATGTGCATTAATGAAATTGCATGCATAATAAGATGCTAGACTAAGTTTCTACCTTTCTTATGATGTCATAAACTTCATTCGAGGACAAATGTTCCCAAGGGGGAGATATTGTAACACCTCGTATTCGAGAAAGTCCTAAAAAAGGGTAACGGGGAAGAACTCACAGGCCAACACCTGAACCATGGACCCTCCACGAAGTGCTAAATGGGTCTTGAAGGGGACCACGGTATGTGTGGTGGCCCGTGGCAAGTCCCCCAGGGCATGCTAAGCAAGGAACCTTCCCACGAGGACCTTAACGGCTTGTAGGGAAGCAGACGGGTCGTTATGACACCCGTGTGGGGGAGGCAAAACCTACCCCAAAGTTTGCCTCCTCCCACGTGCCCCAAGATGGGTCCTAAAGATCCAAACGACTCATCATGGTAGACGTGAAAGAGCAAGGAAACAGGGGACCTATCCACTGGTCAAGAACCACGGCTGCCACAATGGCCCGTGAGGTCCTTGACGGCTCATGAAGGGCACCATCTGGGGGTTGTGCCAGCTTTAAGTCAGGGGCTTTTGGGAGTTTTTCTGATTATTTTACCCCAACAGTATGTCGTTTTACCTTACCTAGAAGTCCTATATAAGTGTTTTTAACCCCAAATTTCCCCAATTGAAATCATTCTCTCAATTTCCTAAAAGAAGAACAAGTGTTCCTCTCCCAAAATATTTCTCTCTCTAGAAAGCTTGAAGAAGAAGGGATCAACCTAGGGTTTCAAGTCATGTCTCCAATTCCTCCATTGAAGTCAAGCTTTTGGCATTGAGGTATGATAGTTTTCATCCATGGAGCCTTTTCCTCCATGGAGTTCTCAAATTATCCAATTTACAAAGTTAGAATTCCCAAATTGAGTTAGGGTTTTCTTCCAAGTCATAGGTACCTTTAAATATTGATCTATTTGATTGTTTTCTGATCTATCAAGCATGAATTGAGATAAGTAAATGATTTTTAGATGATTTCTCATGAACCCATGTTTTCTAGATATTGATGATTGAAAGTGAGTTGTGAACAATGAAAGGTGAATTATGAAATTATGCATGTTCTTATGCAATTGATCAAATATGATGTAAATGGAATTATGCATGTCCTTAATGTGAACATGCATGGATTCCTTAATTCTTGTGAAGTGATTTCTCACATAATTACCTCATGCATGGATGTGAAAGGTTTTTCTCACATTAAGGATTCTAAGGTTGAAAGGTCTTCTCACCTAAAATGAATCAAATATAAGAAGCTATTCAAAGAATGAGGCAAGCGGCGATTACCCATGATCTCTAATGATAGACAAAAGACGATTACCCATGTCACGTTATGTAAGGACAAGAGAAGATTACCCAAGTCCCCTAAATAAAAGATGAATACGAATAATAGATATTCCACGAGAGTTATCCTTAGCACCGAGTGGGCAAGTGACGATTACACATGTACCATAAACTATGTGCCAACATAGGATTGTCTAGATAGACATTAGCTAGTGGATCCATGATACACTCAAATTACACCTCCCTAAAGAAGCGTAAGCCATCGTTATCAAGTAAAGAACCCAACTTGTAGGTTGGGGTCGATCCCATGAGGAATATGGTCTAGACTTAAATTTAACTCATGATTATATTCATTTAGTCAACGTATTTCCGAGACAAGTAACTAAAGAGGGGGGGATTTGTGAAACAAATTCTGGAAATTATGTCAATAATCACTGAGCAAGATTCAAACTTTAGTTGTTATCAAGATGAGAGAGAAACTAGGGTGTATGTGTTCCCCATAAGCTCATAACGCGGTAATTCTAGTAATAGCAATCCTTTCCTAGTGTATTACATGCAAAGTGGTAAGTTATGTATCCCTAAATCCTTGGTCCGGCAAATAGAGAACTTCACCCGGCACCTTGGTCCGGCTACATATGTATAATTTACTAACCCTTACATTTACCTCATATTAGATATCACATCAATGTATGACTTAGTTTTCACCCTCACACCAATTGACATTAGACTATTAGATAGTATCACACTAAATCAATGTTGATAATTCTTTTCTTATTAACTACCTCCTTGGTGCGACAAGTAGCAACAAGGCGAGTTCTAACATTTGCAACCGTTAAAAAGACTTCTAAACGAAAGAATTATCAATGCATGCTACAACACTATTCAAGAATTACTTAGTTACTATTCATACTTTGTTAATCGCTTATGGTTCCCACAACCCTAGTTGTGGATTTAGTTACTCATGCTAGAAAGAACACAATTCATAGGTGTATAAGAAAAATTCATGAACTTACTATTATAGTTAAAAGAAATCCAAAAAAACCCAACTTGAATTGCAAAGTTAAAATCTTCAAAACGAACTTAGAAAATTAAGAATTGCTAGAATTGCAAGTTAATCTCCAAATACAAAAACTAGAACTAAAATAATAATGTCTACCCTCCAAAAATGAGGTTTACATCCCATATTTATAGAAAAACATGTCCTAATTAAAAAGGAAACAAAATAAGGAAATAAAGTTTCTAGACGTGGTTTCGATCTACGACACTGACCTACAGACCGTGTACTGACCTACGGTCCGTAGGTCCCTTCCGTGGTTTGGGACTTAGACATTTCTCCAAAGCTCAAAATCTTCAACTCTCAGTAACAATTGACGGAACAACAGGACGGACCGTGACTCAATCCACGGTCCATGGATCCTCCTCCGTAGCTCCATCGAAATTTGGTACTGGAATCCCCTTCTCTGAATCTTTTGACGGAGCTGCAGGGTAGCCCGTAGGTCGACCTACGGTCCGTCATTCGTAACCGTGGTTCCACACTTGTTCAAGAATTCCCTGATTTTCCTTCAAGCTATGCCTGTCCATCTACGCCTACCACCTACGGACCGTGACTGGACCTACGGTCCATAGGTCACGTCCCGTAGATGACTTTTTCTGCAACATTTTTCAGCTGTGTCTCTGTACTTCCACGTCCGAACTTATTTATAAAAACACATTAATACCAATACAAAATGGCTCTAGACACACACAACTCTTAAGTGAAATATATTAAAAATACCATAAATACATGGTATATCAACACCCTCAACTTAAACTCATTGTTTATCCTCAAGCGACGCACTAAGACTCTAAACGACACTTGTGTAGCAGCATACATTCAAGTTCAAGCAATCACATGGCTTTCTATTCCAACTCCCCTTTTTGAGTGCAAATCGTTTCTCTTAGACTCGACAAGCTAACTCATGCAGATCAAAATATGACAAAGATCGACCAATAGACACACAACATACACTTTTTTCACAATCACAAAGGTACCGACTCTCCGACAATGTAACTAGTGCCCTTACTACAAACGAAATCCTTTTTTCACATAATGATTATGATTTTGAGTACAAGGATTCATTCAACACTCACGCTCAGAAGTAATTTCAAGTACAGTTAGTGCTCAATGCCATAGGCTTGCCCTTATTTTCACTGCTTAGACTCTCCAAACTAGTTGCTAGGATCACTTTAGGACTTTCTTTAGCTTGTAACATAGGCTCAGGGTCAGGTGTGGTAGATTTGGGTACTTTTTAGTGACTTTCTGCCCTCCTTGACATTACATTGGCTTTTTACCTCTTCCTTGACCTACTTTTGGCAACTTTTCATCCCATTTTATCTCCCTTCTCTTTTCAACCAAGGATGCGACTTTTGACTTTGTGACACTTGTTTATCTTTTCTTTTTCACTTGCTTGTTTTTCTATCACTTTGTTTTTCTATAATTATGTTCACACTTTCACTTATCACATTGTTTTGCCTTTTTCGCACAAAGTCACATCCTCTTTCTTTCTTTTTCTCTTTTCAACACTAAACTCTTTTCATACCCTCTTTTTCATTTGGTTTCCTCTTTCATAGCCACCCTCAACTTATGCATTTTGCATTAGTTGAGGTGCACAATGTTCGATGTCGGACCAGGGCCAAGATCAAGGTCACTTTTCACTTAGCCTCCCTCAACTTAGGCTTTTGGCGTAAGTTAAGGTGCACATGTCCAAGGAGGGACCGGGGCAAAGACAAAATCTTAAGGGAAGGTGAGTTAAGTGAATCAAAAGAAATGGTTAATTTTAGGCTCAAATATTTGGATCAAAAGGGAACAATGCTACCATTTGGTTAGATCATTTTAGGTTTAAGTGGACTAATTTGAACAATGGCCTATGATCACTTCCCAACTTCTAGCCTAGATTATCCTAGCAGGACCAACGGGGCAAGTTCTAGATTGGCACAAAACTGTTTGAACATTCAACTATCCTCACACACTCTTGGCATCTTGTTTCATTATCAGTTACCCAGTTCAAGTTTTTAGCTTAAGTCATGGGGTCAAATCGGTTCTTATCATGTCACATTCAGAGCCAACACATTAAACTCATTCTAGCCTACATATTTTAGTACATATCACATTTATTTGGATGGGTATCATTTTTTTTCATGCTCATGCCATCATGATTTATTCTTTCTCATGCTCCTACACATACAATCCTAACACATGCCGGTTCAACAGAAATAAAAACAGTCTCTTGAGGCAAAATAACACAGGTAAGAAACCCTCTAGAGAGGACTATGAGTTGGGTTTACTCAGACTTCACTCTATCACTCATAATTCGTTTACCCGACCCCCAATAAAATAAAGTGCTATTTTCCTCAAAGCACATAAAAAATAAGAAATAAAGAGTAGGGTGAAGGTGAAGCAAACCTATGGCGCAAATGCGCCGAAGAACTCAATAAGCGGGTGGGTCCGGTTTCCCGACGCGCGCTGGATCAACATGGGGAACTGATGTGAGGTCAAAATACATATTTTTAATCATTATTTTCTTCACATTTAGTATTTATATTTGTCCTTTATGAGCATAAATTTTATGGATTGTGCTAAATTGTGTATTTTATTTGTAGGATTAAATTGATGAAAAAATGAAGAAGTTTGGAGCTAAAACGAATTAAAGATGAAAAGTTGAAGAAGGAAATCAAGCAGACAGCTTAATGAATTAAATTTAATAAAATAATATATTTGTATATATGGGAATAAACAGCGAAAATTTGCAATTCAAATTTCCTGCCACTGCCACGTGGCAAGTATTGAAGACATCAATATTTGAAGACATCAATATTTGATTTCCTAATTTAAGGTGGACTCAATTATTTTATTTAGGGTTTCTATATCTATAAATAGGGCATGAAAAGTTTTTTTGGAGGAGAGCCAAGAACCAAGAAACAAGACACAATATAAATTTTCTTCTAGCTTAGGAACTTTGGAAGAGCTGCCGTGGAGGCAAGAGAAATGTGGTTTATTCTTTCTTCTCCTTTATTATTTATTTGTATTTGTGATTAATAAAAGATAGTTTAGCTATTGTTTTTAACTTTTTATGATTAACACAAGCATATTTATTTTAATAAATTTGATTGCGTTTTTGAGATAATGAGTAGCTAAATTTCATAACTAGGGTTGTGGGAACCATAAGCGATAAACAAAGTATGAATAGTAACTAAGCAATTCTTGAATAGTCTTTTTCATGCATTGATAATTCTTTCGCTTAGAAGTCCTTTAACGAGTGCACGCGTTAGAACTCGCCTCATTACTACTTGCCGGACCAAGGAGGT
>JAJONZ010018081.1:0-19766 GCA_029582445.1 Solanum paucissectum | reverse complement strand
AGTATGAATCTAAAAAATAATTAAGAGTTAATTTAATATAAAATCAAAGCATTAATAACTAATGTAAATATTTTAAAATAAATAAATAACATAAACCTTTTGTCACATCGGGATCCTTATTAACTGTCGGAACGATATCCTCTATGATCGTCGTGGGGCTAGAATCCACGGTAGATGAAGGCCCCGTAGTATGAATCTAAAAAATAATTAAGAGTTAATTTAATATAAAATCAAAGCATTAATAACTAATGTAAATATTTTAAAATAAATAAATAACATAAACCTTTTGTCACATCGGGATCCTTATTAACTGTCGGAACGATATCCTCTATGATCGTCGTGGGGCTAGAATCCACGGTAGATGAAGGCCCCGTAGTATGAATCTAAAAAATAATTAAGAGTTAATTTATATAAAATCAAAGCACTAATAACTAATGTAAATATTTTAAAATAAATAAATAACATAAACATGTGTCACATCGGGATCCTCATTAACTGTTGGAACGATATCCTCTATGATCGTCGTGGGGCTAGAATCCACGGTAGATGAAGGCCCCGTAGTATGAATCTAAAAAATAATTAAGAGTTAATTTAATATAAAATCAAAGCATTAATAACTAATGTAAATATTTTAAAATAAATAAATAGCATAAACATGTGTCACAATGGGATCCTCATTAACTGTCGGAACGACATCCTCTATGATCGTTATGGACCTCTCCTCCACGGTGGTTGAAGGCCCCATAGTATGAATCTAAAAAATAATTAAAAGTTAATTTAATATGAAATCAAAAGGAGAAAAATACAAATTTGAATTCAAACACCACAAACAAAAAGGGCTTTGGCAGCAATAAAAAAAGGTTTTAGTGGGAATAAAGTCTTAATCTCCCCCTTTAGCATCTATTTTCGTTTCTAGTAAATTCAACAAAATTATTACTAAAATAGAGCAATAGATAGAGAAAAAGGTTATTCCGCCCAATAATTCTCAAATGGGGAGATAAAATAAGTGAATTGTAGTGAGGTCTAGCAAATAAAAAGTATTACATGATTCATCATTATGTTGAACCTCAATATGAGTAGAATTATCTAATAATAAGATTAATTGTGTTTTAGGCTTGAGAGTAAGCCTGATCATTTATCAATCGCTTAATATACGGATACACATCTCATCATCATGTTGTTGTTCATCACATATGATTCACATAGTTTCTTCTAAAAAATGATGTAAGTATCTAGTTACAAGAGTATGCATTCAAATTACTTTAGCCAAAAAGTTTAAGAATATTCAATCACATTGAAGATGTAAAGTTTTGTGACTACTCCTCCTACGCTACTAGCATATAATTTCAAATATTCAATACAAATATTTATTAGTTTAACCATGATCTCATATTTCATCTCTAACTAATGTGGCTTTTTTAAAAAAATTGTAATTTGTACTTTGGGACAGTGATAAGCCTTAAAAAAAAGATCTTAAAGATCTTCTTCAACCCATCCCTTATTACATTTAACTCTACTTCTTACTCCTAAATCTACACCAAAACACACCTTCCAGCTCATAGAATCTATATAAATGAAAATACTAGCTTGAGAAAATTAAACACAAAGAAAGCATAAAAAATATGGAACTGAATCAAATAAATCCAACCAACAATGCTTTGAGATATTTCTCCTTCATCAATAAAAATCATGTTTTGTATTCAAGTGACAATTGAATGAAAATTCATTAATCATGAAATTAAATTATTTCTTTACTACAAACTTTATAACAAATTAAAAAAGTTCTTTCAAACTCCATGAAGTTTCCACTAAAAATACATCTTATTAGGAACTACAAATAAAAAAGAAGCATTAGAACATAAAACTGAACCTAATATGTCATGAACATTTTAAGATATTTCTCCACTTCCTGTAACTAAAGCAAAAAAACAGCATAAAGCAGTAAAGCAAATCAAGCATAGATGCAAATTTGGATCAAGATACAAACTTTAACAACCCAATTCAGAAAAATAGAAAAATAAAAGAACCTTACTTTCTGTAATTAAAGGAAAAAAACTGTATTAAATACATAAATAATGCAAACCTGCGACTCAATCGGATCATAAAGCAGTCCTTCAATAAAATCTTGAGTGTTATAAAGAGCAGTATCTTCGGTGTCACAATGGGCAGTACCAGATGTGCCCTACAAAAATATATAAATAGTTATTTTGAAATATTTATATTAGTTATTAATGTTTTAAGTTTATATTTAATTGTTAATGCTTACCGCCATATCAGGTATATAATCTCCAAATGGCATATCTAATAAATTCATGATGTCTGATGTGCCAAATTGATGGATATGCAAATCATCGGCCTCTACTCCCGCCTCTGCCTCTATGTCTGGAGGAATAGGTATACCACCGGCACCATGTCCTAGAGCACGTCTTCGTGCTCTACCTCTATGCCCCCCACATCCTCGTCCTCGTCCATCTACACGTCTATGTCTGGGTCCTCTGGCACGTATATGTTCAAACAAAAGATTTCCCTAAAAAATAGCTCTCTAAATTGTATTCTGGCCTCAAGCAATGTATCCCTAACAATCTGAGATACTTCTTCACCATGTGAAGCTAAGGTTGTGTCTCTCTGCCACTGTGATGCAAGACTGTGCAACTTAAATAATCCTCTAGACATCGCAATGCTAGCACCAACGGAATGAACAAAGCCTAACGATACATAAACCTCTAATGTAGGCTTACCTATAAGCAACCTTCCATACCTTATGTACCACAATTTATACCCTGCCCCGCTAGTACCATCATCTACCTCAATTACTAAACTCTGATGTCGATTACCCCAATCACGAAAAAATTTATCCAACATTTCAAGAACCTCCGATCCAAGCTTCCTACGTTGATCATGCACGTGGTGGTTGGCTCCCCAACTAGGAATAGCAGGTACATGTTGGGGACGACCAAACTGACGCATCACTCTATCAGGTGCGTGCACCTTAACAATCTCTAGGCAAAGCATAGGCACACATGCCATCCATAAAGGCTCATCGACCGTACAACAACGAGGCACTGTATGTAAAATCTCATTATACGGTGTCCATCGAAACTATTTTTAAAATATAATAATTAGATAAAATCAACATTGACCGCTTAGTATATAAATAAAATTATTATTGATTTACTTACTTTTATATAATTTACTTTTATATGTAGTTTATATTTTTTTTAAAAAAACTAGTAAAGAGTTGCAAAAATTATTTGATGTACCTGATCCTTCGTCATGCGGTCTAGCTGATCTCTAATCGGGATAAGAACATGATGTGACTCAGTATCCCTATCAATTTCACGCGTCCATCGCCTAGCATATGGAAGTAATACATCACCATCATGCGGCGGAGGAGCTGATGGCTGTACAGGCAATATCCTTTCCCAACACCAAACCTTAATGTGACAAACAAAATAATTAAACTATCATCATTAACAAAAACAAGTAACAATTACATATATCTATTTTTTATAATTTTTAGAAATAATTTGTATGTAATTTAAATATTTTAAAAAATTGAATATAGAAAAAATATTCTTGTACAGTGTAATGTTAAAAAATTCTTTGAATTTGAATGTATTTTAAAACTTTAGTAAAGTTACCTGAAGGAGAGGAATACATCTGCAAATGTCAACCACATTACTGATAGATGCTCGACAAAGTGCACGATAAAAGTAGGCCAACACTGCACTGCCCCAACTATACTTGCCTACATCGTGGATGGGATCTAGGAATGCCAAGTATTGCAAACTAATAAGGTTCCCCGACGTGTTCGGAAATAGTATGCCCCCCAATATAACAAGCATGTAAAGTCTATAAATTTTCTCAACCCGCTCCACTGGAGTAGCATCTCCTATCGGATCTACTTGTAACTGATCTCGCAAGTAGCCGGTAATGCTATGTATCCTCACCCGGCTCGCACCATCCATATCAGCAGGTGCTATGGCGCATCCTGTGAGTGTCTCTAATAAAGTACGCCATGGACGAGTCTTCCGTGTAGCATCCTGCATGTACACAACATCACCATCGATGCGCAAACCAAACAAGACCTGCACATCCTGTAATGTAATCGTGACCTCACCAAAAGGTAAGTGGAAGCAATGAGTCTCTGGCCTCCAACGCTCAACCATAGCTGTAACAAGGGCACGGTCATACTGCATCCTGCCCACACAAACTACATCATACAGTCCTGACCTACGTAAGATCTCCTCAACACGTCCATGAGGTCGATGCAAACGAAATAAATTCCAGGCATCATTCATGCGCACCGTCCTCATAAGGCTACTAAATGATATCTCACCTTTCCATAACAATTCTGATTTATGCTCATGCTGAGAGAGAAGAAGTGTACGATCAATCGGTCCAGGGTTCACAACACGCTCCATTTTATTCTGTAAGAAAAATTCTATTAATTCGTTTAATATAATTATATCTTGACAAATTAAACTGTGAAGTATCTTCAAACGAATAATTGTACGAGAACTAAAGAATCTCTAACTTCAGCAAGTCAATTCAATGTGTTATTTGTCGAGTCAACCATAAGAAAATAAAATAGAAAAAAATACCAAAAGGAACATATACCTAAAGAGAAACAGATGGAATCATCTATTACATATTTAATGGATTTTTTAACACACCTACAGAGTTTGAGCCAAATCAATTGTGTCAAAATGAACCATATATCCTGAACTACATCCACTGCTGTTATTCTCGATCATTAAACTAATGAAATAAATCTTAGTAACATTTCCAATGTAGCATGACATATCCATTGAACAATCCTAATTTACATACGTCATAACTCATCTGAGAGGTGTATTTATGCACATTGACAATTTTACACAGCACATAGTCTCTACAATCTACATATATTTAAACTTTAACTCTTTCTGTTAACACCTATGCACTTATATGAGTTATACAAGTATATATGCTACAATCGAAAAAGCTTTTTATCATGGCAAAGATCATAAGCATGACCAGCCCAAAGACCTCTATGAGTATCAGATGGCTAAGTAACCACATGCGCAGACGTGGACTCAAAAAGTGACAGCAAACTGAAACGGTCATCAACATAAAAGGCTTCTAGTATTTGAGTATCATTCTGTTTGTTCCATATTAAGGGAAATAGTGCAGAAGGAATTAGTACGTTTCAACGATTGATTTCTATCTTTTCCTTGCAAACAAGATCAAATGGGCACTTACTAGTTATAAGTAAAATTAAACAATTTGTGTTTAAGGAAACCAGCAATGAAATCTTCTCCACTAAACCCTATTTTGCAATACCAATTCAACAGTGTAATTCCTTTTGTTTATTTCGAATTAAAACTTTTTTTCTAACTCAATATTTAGTAATTGAATGCACATTGTATAATACTTGTTGAAATTTTGAACAAATTACAACATCATTTTAAAATAATGAAAATATGAGATGGAAAAAAATACCTAATTTATATAATTTGTAGGGTCGGGTTGTGCTTCTCCAATCTTTCAAGATTTTGATTTTTTAGTGTAGGACCGCATCAATTGTCGGATTGGGACCATCAATTGTTAATCTTCAAAGTGAAAAGTTTGGATGAAAGCCATGAAAGTGAAGGGGAGAAGAAGAAAGTGAAAAGGTAAAGTAACTTTTTATAAAGTGTAAGATTTTCTTCCACTTTATAAAGTGTAAGAAAAAGTTCCACTTTACAAAGTGTAAGAAAAAATTACACTTTATAAAGTGTAAGAAATAGTTCCATTTTATAAAGTGTAGGAAATAGTTCCGTTATATATTAAAATATACACATTATGAAACTAACGGAAAACATTTAGAATATTAGATAAAGTGGAATTTTTTCTTCCATTAAGCCTATTTTAGTTAGTTATTAAAGTAGTGGCTTATTTTGATCACTTTTATATTTTTGTGGCTTATTTAGGTTCCCAGCTCCATTATTGGGAAGACATGGGGAATGCGAACGCCAGAGAAGACGGCGCCGCCGGAGACGGCCACGGCGAGGTGTCGGGAAGAAGATCTAATGTTGAATCTGGCATAGGAGAAGATCACCACGCTCTGACCTCGCGAGTGCCTTCGGTTGACTTGATGGTCAATTCTCCTCCGCAGAGTCCACATCGTTCAGCTTCACCTCTCTTGTTCGGACCTCAGGTTTTCATTTTTATGCTCATTTTATCCTATTTATTATATATACATATGAAATAGTATATGTGTATGTGTTTGTTTGTGGTGTTGGTGATTCAAAGGTGGATTTAGGATTTGATATGGAGCAGAGCTCAAATGAGGTCTAACTTGAGCTTTATATATAGTTCATTTGTTCAATATGTAGCCTTTTCCCACCTTTTTGGAGATTCAAACTAAGAATTTTGTCTTAAAAATGTATTTTTTTAAAGGGAGGACAGGGTTTTGATCAATATTAGAGTACTGTTAGAGTCCTTTGTTAGTTGGGGAGGGGAAGGGACTGGCGATGCTTATATGGATTTTGGTAATCCTCCCTTTATGAGCTAGCTTTTGGGGTTGAATTAGGTGTTAGTATCATATATTTTACTTGGTATCCGAGCTGGGGACTGGCTGTGTTTATATGGATTTGAGCAATCCTCTCTTAGTGAGCTAGTTTTGAGGGTTGAGTTATGCTCAAATGTCATATCTTTTCATGGTATTAGAGTCAGGTCCATTCCCATTCGGGATCCTTGCCCACGCTCCAGTTGGACCTGTGCGTGAAGGGGTGTTTGGAGTTCCACTTTGGCTGTTGAATGAACTGAGGCCTGCTTATATGGATTTGGGTGAGCTAGGTTTTTGGGTTGAGTTAAACTAAGTATCATATCTTTACAAGTACCAAAAAGCATAAAGGAATGGACTTGTCTCCATTTAAGCATTTAAGTAATCTAGCAAATGATGAGCGAATGCAGTGTAAGGTCTGTTCCATTTACAGTGTTCTGTCTTTTCCACATATAAAGTTTGCTCGCCATGGGGTATATACTTGAGAAAAGATGACTTGTTTGCCCTTTAAAACATCTATGATTTCTTTTTATCCAAATGCACTTCTTACCATATTGATATGATGAGAATTGCAACTTATAGTACTTTTTGTTTTGTTTCCAAATGTCTAAATTTTAATTCCAAAAAATGAGTTGATCTAGCCTGATTTACTGCGAAAGTTGGTCACATTGACTCTTCTTTAGAAAATGTGCCAAACATATTAAGATGGAAGAAGTAATCCTTTTTAAATGGTTTAATCGTATGACGGTTAGCTAAGGTGGTGGATACGCCCACACCCTATGCAGTTACTCTGCATGTTATACTGCCTGTCTGTGTCTGTATGCCTTTGATTTGCGGGGATGTGTCTGCATCTATAGGGGAGAGTTGTAAATTGATTGTAGTGCTGTTCATTACTTCATTATATGCTTAACAGTGATTTGTTGTGTTTTCCCAATGTAGTAGCGTTGAAGTGTTCTGCTTGACACTAAATTGAAACACCTATAAAAACAACCATTACAACTTCCCAATCCCATATTGGTAATATGAATCCTCTATTTTCATTCCACTTCTATTAGGTTTCATGCTATTCCTATATGAAATGCCTTTAGGAAAATGCTGGGTGAACTCTTTTTTCTGTTTAGTTGGAAGCTTGCATTATAGGACTTGGTTGAGTGTTGGCCTAATCTCTGTTAAATGGGAAAAGGGGAAAGCATCTCATGGCCTGTCTAGTTGTTGGGTAAAACAGACAACTAATTTATATTAGCAAGGTACATGGAAAAACAAAAGGAACTTATGCCAGACGAGCAAGCTATAATGTTTCTGTATTAGAATGTCTTGCACTAATGACACCTAGTGCATCCGGGAACAGGTGGTGGGTGCAGAAATGTTATGATGTAATCCTAGTAGGACTGGTGAAAACTTTTAGTCAATCTGTAGTCAAGTGAAAGTTGGAGGTCTCCTTTTGTGTGCGGGTTCTGCTCTGAATAATTCAAATCTTATTCACACTGGCTGGTTTTTTTGCTACTTTATATGATGAATATTCTTCATGTTTTATAATCAACATTATCACTCAAAATTTAGGCTTTTCTAAATGGACGGAAGGGAATAATGTCCCTCTGAGGTTGGCCAATTAACAAAAGCAAGCACCTCTTAATTTTAGTTAACTTGGAGATAGACCAGAGCAGTTAATTGCTTCTTGGGCACCCCAATCGTATCCCTTAAATACTTTTGACTGACTAGTTTCGAGACTAAACTCCTTTTTATCATCCTTTTCAGGTGCCAGTAGTTCCTTTACAAGCAGGGGATGGCAATCCTGTTAGCAATCAAATGTGGGGCAATGAATGTCAGGATGCCTCTGATCATTTGCTAGAGGGTGGCATACCTACTTTGATAACATGGAGTTATGGTGGTAATAACGTTGCTATCCAAGGATCTTGGGACAACTGGACATCAAGGTAAACTCTCGCCTTGTGTTCAGGAGTTGAACTAGATTCAACCAAGTACTAGCTGTTGTGATGATTCCTGTTAATGGAGTTTCTGAATGTATCCACTAATGATATTTGCTTGCAGAAAGATGCTCCAAAGATCAGGCAAGGACTATACCGTTCTCTTGGTCCTTCCATCGGGTATATATCATTACAAATTCATTGTGGATGGAGAAGTTTAGCAGATGAGACAGGCGTTGTCTTTAATCTTCTTGATGTTAATGTAAGTGAGAATTCTGCCTCCTGATTATTTTGTTACATTATCACAGCGGAGGCATCTTTGATAACTTCAGCACACTAATGCATAAACATGTGTTCTATAGTATATATACCTGCTGTTCCCTGAGAATTTGTTTGGCTCATAACACAATCCGCGTCCTTCCTACAGGGCAATGTTCCAGAGAACCTCGAAAGTGTTGCAGAGTTTGAGGCCCCACCATCACCTGACTCTAGCTATGCGCAAGCTTTGCTGGGAGATGAGGATTTCGCAAAGGAGCCAGTGGCCGTTCCACCCCAACTTCATCTAACTGTTCTTGGTTCTGAAAACTCAGAAGAAGCACCTTCTTCTCCAAAACCCCAGCACGTAGTACTTAATCACCTCTTTATAGAGAAAGGATGGGCTTCTCAATCCATCGTTGCTCTTGGTTTATCAGCACTGCATTTTCTCCTTTCTTCACCTTGTTTTTTGGTGATTTTATGTTCATAATGTTTTCTTTTTTATCACTAAAGGATTAATGTGCAAAATGAAAAGAAAATATAGTTAGCTAGATTTTGAATCTTGCATGACTACCAACCCACCACCAATGCATCTTTTGGAAGTCAAGAATAAAATAATTTTCTGTCGTGGAACAAAATATGTCTCATCTCTTCCTTGAATAGATGCTTGTTTTTTGTGGTTTATTATTTTGGAATTCAATAAACTAATTGTGGATGGTTCATAAGATTTTATATTGCATACTTAACTTATCATTAAAAATCATCTGATCAGTGCTACACAATTTGTGCAAACAGGATTTAACGATAACTTATTACATCTTTTCATTAAAGAAATAACAGTAATATTGTTAGTGATTATTTCTTCTGCAATTCCTTTGCCTACGCTGCTTCTTTCTCCTTCCCATCATTATTTTGTTCTCCAGCTCTACAATGATTCTTGCAAACCATATCGGTTTTCCACTTGACATCATAAAATATACTATGGATATTCCAATACATAGTCCACTTCCATAGCCCATAAGAGCAGCTTTCCGAAAATCACTCAGAAATTCAGAATTGCTTTCTTCATCGTCTAGCTGTCCAGATACGGCAGTCCCTGATACACTATCATCGCCACAACTTTTTGAAACGGGAAATCCCCGTAATCCATCATTGCCTTCATATGAATTGTTCTCAAAGGTCTCAAATTGATTTCCTTGAGGAATGCACCCTTCGAGATGATTGTAGGAAAGATTGAAGACTTCAAGAGAAGTAAGAGAAGCAAATTGTGCTGGTATCTCTCCTACAAGATGGTTACTTGACAGGTCCAATGATTCAACCAAAGATAAACTTCCAAGTGATGACGGTATATGACCTTCCAATCCATTATGAGATATATTCAGCACACGGAGTGCAATGAGATCTCCCATAATAGTTGGAATATGTCCTTCAAATTTGTTGTTTGAAAGATCGATAGTGGTGTACAAAAACAAGATTCTCACAACTTCACGCTCATATCCCTTGGATACGACAGCTATCGAGCCTTGGTAATATGAATCTCCACCATATCTTGATGATTCCATTGATGGATCAGTTGTCCTCATGGCTTTCAGATGTTGAAACAAACTCGAAGGTAAGTTTCCTGAGAAGGCATTGTAAGAGAGATCTATGATTCGAAGCTCTGGAAACATGTTCTCAACCCTTGATGTTCTGATGGGACCATGCAATTTGTTGAACCGCAAGCTTAGAACTTTCAGCTTTGGCAGAGTCCCCAACCACATGGGGAATGTGTCGTTGAGGTGATTGTCTCCTAAATCAAGAACTTCAAGTTGTTTGCAATTGGTCAAGGATTGTGGGATTTTCCCCTCTAGTTTATTGCCATGCAAGTTGAGACTGCTCAGTGAACTTTCATTGATGAAAGTTGTTGGAATATTCCCAGAAAGATTGTTGTGGCGCATATCCAAAACCTCGAGGGCTGTGATATTTACCAAACATTGCGGAATTTCTCCACGAAAATTGTTTCTGGATAAATCCAGCATTATCAGTGATGTCAAGTTGCAAATAGATGAAGGAATTTCTCCAGTGAGATTATTATGGGATATGAAGAAGTATATTGTGGAATTTGGTGGAATAGGTAGTGAACCCTGAAGCAAATTGGACCGCAAATCAATTAAAAATCCAAATTGAAGAGGCATTGAATCCACACTCGACAGCATATTGTGGGACATATTAAGAGTGTCCAATGTAAACATCCAGTTAGACCATGCCCAATCAGGAATTCTTCCTTGAATCTTATTATTTGAAAGATCCAACTGCCAAAGCTGCTTTGCGGATCTTAGAAACTCCAACTCTTTCACTTCACATGCGGCCAATCCTAATACATTAAGAGATTCGGGCAAAGTAACATTAACTTTGTTGTCATTGGTCAATGAGATATTATTATATGAAAGACTAAGATGCCAAAGCTGTTTAAAGTTTGAAAAAAGGCTGACATCCACACGACCACTAAAATTATTGAAAGAAAGGATAAGGTTTGTTAGGTTCACAAGGTTTTGAATTGAGTGGGGAAGATGACCCTGCAGCTGATTGCCCTCTAAATCTATCCAGATTAGTGAATTGGACTTGAAATCTTCAAGCGGACCAGATAAGTGATTATTACTCAAGGCTATTGTATTTAGTGATGGAAGGGATAACATCCCTGGTGGTATTGTTCCATTCAGGGAGTTATTGTAAAGGTTCAAATACTCAATGCGGGTGAGATTTGAAAGAGATTCAGGAATAGGCCCTCTAAGGTTGCAACTTTGAAGAGACAAATAACGCACCAAAGTTAGATGATAGCCAAGAGACTCAGGCAAATTACAAGAAAAATTCACCAAACTGAGATCTAACTCAATGAGAGATGCACTGCTGTTCCATTTGGTCTTTGGAAAATAACCACTTAGCTCATAATTGGAACCTAAGTGAAGTGTTTCCAGGTTGGGCAGGTGAAAAATACTCTCAGGTATTATCCCATACAATCTTGTTTCTGACAGCCTCAGAGTTGTTAAATGAGAAGAAAAATTAAGAGGAATGGTGGAATAGATGTTTATGCCACTAAGATCAAGCTCTCTTAATTGGGTCAAGTTCTGAAGAAGCGATTTAAAATCATGGGTTGTGAGTCTTAGCTTGTTACTGTCATAACTTGTGGAGAGACTAAGAGACTGCAACTTGGAAAGATGGGATATTTCAGAAGGAATTTGACCAGAGAAATTAGACTCAGAAAGATCAAGATGCGTCAAGCTCGAAAACTTGCCGAATTCAGGGGACATATGAGAATTGCAGAAGTTATTACCAGAAAGATCAAGCCTTTGGAGATGAGAGAGTTGGAATAAGCTGCTATTGGAATCAATGGTCCCAACAAGTCCGCTGCAGCTGAGGTCAAGTTCAATGACATGGCCAGTGATGTCATCGCATACGACTCCATCCCATGAGCAGCAATCTCTGCTCATGTTCCATGAACTCGTTTTTGGATAAACCATCGGACCATATTCTTGACAAATACCAGAGGCTGAGGTATCTATAGTAAAGGTGTTCTTGAATTTTAGAAGGGAAATGGTTTGATGTTTGTGAGGTAATATGGATATTGAAGAAACTTCATGACAGAGAAACACAATTAAGAGCATAATAACTGCATACCCCATTTTTACCTTCAAACACTTCCTAACTATGCAATAAAAGTATGCAACTATATATATATATATATATATAGGCACATATTTGCTTGACCAAGTCCAAGTTGGATTGCAGTAGTAATAATTATCGATTTTGACATTTTTATTTATCATTTTGGGGCTAATATATCATAAGTTCATTAGGTATTTTAATTGACATGTATTATTTCATTATTGTATAAATATTTTTTAAAAATAATTATGCAATGTATGGTGTTTTTAATACACTAAATTAAATAATGCATAAGAAATAATATATGTATGGTTAATGCACGATAACTAATACAAACATTACTAATACACTCTATTGAACATTATTCTTGTATACCAACCGTACTAATAGGTGATTACTTAATGCATGCATTAGCATGATTAAAGGAACAACTGCCCCTCAAAATCTTTTCCATATTTTTCCACAATATATGTAGATGGTATTTTTGTAAATAAATATTTTAAAAAAATTATCAATGCGTGTTGTTTTTAATACACAAAACCAAACAATGCATAACAACATAAGAAATAATCTCAAAATAGCTAATACAAACATTATTAGTACATTATGTATTCATCATCATTCTTTATATCCCTACCAAATGCTTCCTATGGAATTGATGACAGATTCAGAATCCATAAGCTTTAAAACCTAACTCTATCTCTTATGTTAATTATATAATAAAGGAAAAATGCTTAAATATGCCATAGAACTTTGAAAAGAAAAGGCTTATTTATGTCATCCGTTAAAAAATTGGCTCATTTATGCCATTTCAATTTAAGAATTAAAAGCTCTTCCATGTCATTATTTGTTAACTGAAAATAGTTTCAGTTTTGCAAACTCATTTTTTGCACGTGATAAATTATCATTCGGTCATGTCATTAATTAAAAAAAAGGGGGGGGGGGGCTCAAATATGCCATTGAACTTTGAATAAAGCTTCATTTATGTCATCCATTAAAAATTTGACTCATCTATGCCATTTCAGTTAACTAAATGACATTTTTCTCAAATAAAAATAGCATAGATGAGTTAAACTTTTAACAAATGACATTAATAAGTTTTATCTCAAAGTCCAATAGCATATTTAATTTGAGTCTTTTCCTTACAATAAATTATATATGAGAGGGTTATTATTTGAATGGTAAAATCATATTCCAGTAAAAAAATGTCTCGACATAATTTTAATCGTTCTTAACAATAGCCTTTTGATATCTATTAGTAAACTTTAGCATTAGTCTAAACTAATGGAGGCCAAGGAGCTGCCGAGCTAGGAGAAGATGAGGTATGTTGAAGGATGTTAATGATATAATCATTGAAATTTGTTATTTTTCCGAAAAAGCGTAACAATAATTTTATTCCACAATGTAATTAGTTCCAAATTCCATCTTGACCCATAGTAATTTTGATAGCAGCTAAAATGAAATAGAGAAATCAATGTTTGTTATTATTCTCAAGTCTATATATGTAGAAGTCTTGCTATAGAAATTTCAAAGAAAGCTATACCACACAATTTAATTTCAATTTAATGAAAAATTCCAAAGCTTGCAAAAGAAAAAATAGGAAAATAAATAAATTATGGAAACTGTTTTTTAGTTCAAGAACCAGCAAATCCTTACACTTAATTTAGACATTTATTTATGTGGATCTATTTCTTATTCTGAAGGGAGACTTATTTAATAAGAAAAAAGTAACTTTATTGGATTAATAACTGATTTAGTCAAGCATGCATTTTTAAGTAGCGTGCTTGTTTTGGTATAATTGTAAGATATTGAATTATTGAGAGACCTTATTGGACATGATATTAGAATGAAACATGGACTATTTTTTTTTTAAAATTTTCATTTGATTTTAAATATCCACAATAGGGCGTTATCGAAAGGGAAGGCGAGGTTTCTAAGTCTATTATGGAAGCGGACCCCTACTGGTAGTGATACCCCGTTCACATGGACTAAGGCTAACATTTTCTATTGGAATAGAGAGATTAATCTAGATTTTCGCCGTGTGAGACGCATTAAAGGCGTAAGCACCAAGTTCTTGACGCAATGTGCCTCCAAATGACTTTTTTCTTGCACCTAAAAGTATTAATGTTGTGGAAATTTCAATGAAAGTTACTTAACACACAAATCCCTTTCACTTGGAATTTTCATATTGAAATAAATTAATTACGAATTTTATTATCAAAAGAATAAGGAACAAGCAATAGTCAAGCTAGTAAGGCATGTTATTGCCTTCGTATCAAAGGGGAAATCACTTAGGTATACTTTATCATTAAAATATTTACCATCTATAGCAATAAGAAAAAAATTCTTTAAATATATCAATATTAGGAGAATCTAAGAGAAATCTTAGGAATAGGATCTATATTCATTAAAACTCTGGATATCAATAACTTATATTTTAAATTAATATTCACATATTTTGAAACTATTTAATCCTTAAACGAGGTCGAGTCTTGCCATAGAAATTTCAAATGAAAGTTACTTAACAATATATGTGTAGGCACATATTGGTTTGACTAACTCCAAATTGGATGCGGTTGTATTAATTTAGTCATGATTTTTTTTTCTAATAAATTACAAAGAAAAAAATTGTTACTTTAAACTCAATAATAATGGTGATTCAAATATTATTAATCCACATATATATTTTACATATCATTATTACATCCATCTTCCGTATTATAAGTGGAGTACATCTTATGGTTAAATCAAATTTTGTACCAAATGTATTAACGTGATTTATAGTCACCTTCTTTCTTTACTTTAATTATCCCACTTCAAACAACAATCGGTGCTATTGCTTTTTGGTTCCTTCTCTTTTGATTACTTAATTTTATGAATAACTATTTAAAGAAATTTCTTTAGAAGATAAAGCAAAAAAAAAAAAAAAAAACTAAAATTATCTATTTATAAAAAAAATCATTCAGACCTGGATAGAGATTCTTTTCAAATAAAAATTCCACCTTGACATATAGTAAATTTGATAGCAACTGAAAAGAAATATGTAAATTAATGTTTGTTATCCTCAAGTGAATGCACAAGTTTCGCTATAGAAATTTCAAAGAAAGCTACATCACACAAATTGATTCAATTTTATGAAAAATTGCAAAAGAAGAAAATAGATAAAAACAAAGTGTTTTGGTTCAAGAACCAGCAAATTCTTGTGCTTGATTTAGACATTTACTGACCTAATACATTAGTGTGCTTTTTAACTTGGTCTCAGCTTATGAATATGCCCTCCAACTTTTGTGCATAAATAGACACTTAAAATACTTGTATAAAGTTGAACAAATAGACACACACGTCTTACGTGGTATCGTACATGACAATTTTCATCTTATGTGGTGTCTTATGTGTATTATGTCACGTAAGGACTCATGTATCTACTTGTTCAACTTCATACAAGTTAAAGTGCTTACTTGTGCACACCTAAAGTTGAAGGACATAAATGTAAAATGAAGTCAAGTTAAAGGGCACATTTATGTATTATGCTGACATTTATTTATGTAAATCTATTTCTAATTTTGAAGGGAAAATCTAAGAGAAATCTTAGGAATGTGATCTATTTTCATTATAATAAATATATGAAGTTTAATAAATCTATTTTCATAAATTTTTTGGATATTGATAACCTATAATTTTTAAATTGATATTCACATATTTAAAAACTACACAGTGAAACAAAATTTTCAAGTCCTTGCACAAGTCTTGCCATGGAAATTTCAAATGAAAGTTACAAAACAATCATATCCCTGTCACTTTGATTTTTCATTTTGATGCGACTACAACTTACTCTTTACTCTAAATTCCATGGACTTAGAAGACTTAAAGAGTTGATTAGTTGAGGCAATTTGATCATTAATGTAAACAAAGATGTGACATTACTTCGTCTGTTTCAAAATAAATGGTATTTTTAGTTTGATTACTTCATATTTACCTTCTATAGGATAAACACAATACAAAAACTAACTGTATTTCAGCATGGTGATCTTGCAGGCTTAAAAAACTTGAGCATTTTCAAAGAAAATTGGAAGACGATCAACGTATATTAGAAGTAAAAAATAACAAGAACGAATACACAAGAATCTGAAATATCAACAAAATTAGTCGCATAGAATAAAAAACATAAAATCCTCAATTGTCATAAGGTTCAAAATAAGCGAATTTAGGTAAGTTGAGTTGATCAGTTCTCACTTGGCCATCATGACCTTGACGAACTCGTCATAGTTGATCTGTCCATCACCATCCACGTCAGCTTCAGAAATCATCTCGTCAACCTCTTCATCTGTAAGCTTCTCGCCTAGGTTTGTCATGACATGGCGTAGCTCAGCTGCAGAAATGAATCCATTCTGATCCTTGTCAAACACTCTGAAAGCTTCCTTGAGCTCCTCCTCAGAATCAGTGTCTTTCATCTTGCGAGCCATCAAGTTAAGGAACTCGGGGAAGTCAATGGTTCCATTTCCATCAGCATCAACTTCATTGATCATGTCTTGAAGCTCAGCCTCAGTTGGATTTTGTCCCAACGAACGCATCACGGTTCCAAGCTCCTTAGTGGTGATGCAACCTGTAGAAAAAATTGGCAATAATTACAAAAAATGTATTGATATTGTGCTACAAATCTTACAACAGTACTTAAATATATAGGAAAAACAGGGAATATCTTTTCAATGTGAGGACAGACCAAATTTTATTTTCATCGAGCCAATGCGAAGGGTTTGGTTAAGATACGCCAGATTCCACCAAGTATACAAATGGAACCTAACCATACATGTCCTCCGATTATATCTTCTAAATCATCCCCACTATCAATCCATCCTTCCCCTCCAAAAGGGGATTTTAGTAGAAAACCAAATATGATACTCAAGCTAAGGGTCAAATTGGTAGTTTTTCTTACATCTCCCCCTCCCGGAAATCAGGTTCGTCCGTAATCTGTTTCAACCAAAAGATGTAGTCATTCCAACCAAAAGCGGTCAGGTTTAGGTGTTACAACTAAATTCGCTTATATAATACTACCAAGTTTGAAACTTTCTAAGGACATATTTATCAGCTAGTTGGTAAGAAAAGCAAACATAAGTATATATATACTTGCTTTTGAGAAAAAGTAACTGTAACATAAGTAAATATACTCAATTGATAGAAAAGCCTGAGTCTGCACCAGAATAATGAACTAACTGCTGATGTGGCTTAGTGGTCAATGATGTGGGTTGAGCACCATGAGGTCTCAGGTTGAATTCCCAACAGAGACAAAACACTGGGTGATTTCTTCCCATCTGTTCTAGCCTAGTTCTAGCCTTGGTCGACAGAGGTACCCTATACTTGTTGACAGTAGAAGGTGGCAAGTATCCCGTGGAATTAATCAAGGTGCGTGAAAGTTGTCCCAAAGGCACCAGACACCACAGTTATAAAGAAAAAAAAAAGAACTAACTGCTGTATACATATAAATATAGATAGGGAACATCAGTAATGTCTCAGGAAAAGTGACTTTTCCCAAAATGTCTGAAGATAGTTCTAGTCGGACCATATTTTCTTTACCATATGAGTAAAAATTTTCCCAAAAAGACTAGCATAAACTTTCTTACAAGCTAAAGCGTTGTAGGGGAATCATGCAATCCCGTTACGAACGAGTTACCACATTGAACAAAATTGATTATATCCATCATTACGCAAAACAAAGAAAAAATCAAGATTCGACGGTAGGAATCCTAACCAGGAAACACATAAGAGGGATTCAACATTCCTAAGAAATGTTAACTGATTTGAGCCAAATACCATTTCAACAGCTTCATTCTGATGCAACCCTCAAATAAGTTCCCCATTTGTCAAAACCAAATCAACCCTCAAATTCCCAGGTACAATCAATCAAACAAGTTAACAATATCAACGAATACTTAGCCTGCTGACCAACTTCACATAGGTCAATCTGACATCTAATTCTACCACAAGTTGAAGCAAAACCAGGTTCAAAATCAAATCTTTATCAACATCTCAAGTTCAAAAATCAAACCTGTCACGGACAAAAGCCTAGAGTTTAAGTGGATAAGACAAACCGTGCACCAGGGTTTATCAAAAAATCAAATCTTTATTAAATATATTTCAACAACAACATAGAAAGACCATCTCCAATCACCAGGAAGTGTAAGTTCTCCACCTAGTTACACAAATTAAGCACCATCCTCACCGCAGAAAGATGCTACGTCTTGGCAGTGGCTGTATTCATATGAGCCCTTTCTGTTAGAAAATTAAGCAAAGGTACGGAAAGAGATGGACTTGAACCCATCCACTACCTCCCTTTAAACTATATGAATTTTGGTAATCCTCCCTTAATGAGTTAGCTTTTGGGGTTGAATTAGGTGTAAGTATCATATAGTTTACTTGGTATCCGAGCTGGGGACTGGCTGTGTTTATATGGATTTGAGCAATCCTCTCTTAGTGAGCTAGTTTTGGGGATTGAGTTATACTCAAATGTCATATATTTACATGGTATTAGAGTTGGGTCCATTCCCATTCTAGCTCCTTGCCCACACTCCAGTTGGACCTGTAGGTGAAGGGGGTGGTTAGAGTTCCACTTTGGTTGTAGAATGAACTAATGGTCTGCTTATATGGATTTGGGTGAGCTAGGTTTTTGGGTTGAGTTAAACTAAGTATCATATCTTTACAAGTACCAAAAAGCAAAGAGGAATGGACTCTCCATTTAAGTATTTAAGTAATCTAGCAAATGATGAGCGAAGATAGTGTAAGGTCTGTGCCATTCAAAATATCTATGATTTCTTTCTTACCATATTGATATGATGAGAATTGCAACTTATAATACTTTTTGTTTTGTTTCCAAATGTCTAAATTTTAATTCCAAAAGATGAGTTGATCTAGCCTGATTTACTGTGAATGTGCCAAACAATTACTCTGCATGTTATACTGGTTATCTGTATGCCTGTGATTTGTGGGGATGTGTCTGCATCCTTCTTAAATGGTTTAAGAGTTGTAAATTGATTGTAGTTCTGCTCATTATATGCTTAACTGTGATTTGTTGTGTTTTCCCAATGTAGTAGCGTTGAAGTGTTCTGCTTGACACTAAATTGAAACACCTATAGGAACAACCATTACAACTTCCCGATCCCAGATTGGTAATATGAATCCTCTATTTTCATTCCACTTCTATTAAGTTTCATGCTATTCCTATATGAAATGCCTTTAGGAAAATGCTGGATGAACTCTTTTTTCTGTTTAGTTGGAAGCTTGCATTATAGGACTTGCTTGAATGTTGGCCTAACCCTCTGTTAAATGGGAAAAAGGAAAGCATCTCATGGCCTGTCTATTTGTTGGGTAAAACAGACAACTAATTTATATTAGCAAGGTACATGAAAAAACAAAAGGAACTT
>JAJONZ010018080.1:0-11527 GCA_029582445.1 Solanum paucissectum | reverse complement strand
CCTGGGGGGAAAAGGGTCTCGGGGCAATGCGCCTCGAGGCTCGAGGGTAGGGGTGGTGGGCCTCGAGGCTCGGGGGGTGGGGGTGGGGGTCCTCGGGGCAAGACGCCTCGAGGCCCGAGGGTGGGTGGGGTGGGGTGGGGGGTCTCGGGGCACGGCGCCTCGAGGCCGTGGGGTGGGGGGGCTCGGGGCATGTCACCTCGAGGCCTGGGGGTGGGGATGGCGGGCCTCAGGGCACGACGCCTCGAGGCCGGGGGAAGGGGTAGGGGGCCCTCAGGGTACTGTGCCTCGAGGGCGGGCGGGGTGGTGGTGCCTCGAGCCTTTAGGCATGGAGGCCCCACTTTTGAAGATTAAAAATTTATGTTCCAAAAACTCTCTATAGTGTATTGTGACTAGATGCTAAGTCCCTTCTTCATAGAAGAAATGACTAGAAATGTTGATTCAGTTCAAGAGAAAGTTTTGGTTGTATGCCAACATTGAGTATCTTCAAAGAGCCAACTTGGTGGTGCTACGGACCGGGTTACATTCAAGTCTGAAATGCCAATTGTGACATATGAGGAAGTTCATCCAAATATTTAATGGAGATCGTTCTCCAATTTCTCATCCCATCTTTGAGTTCCTGACTAGGTGAGATTAAATAATTACCTTTCTAAGAAAATATCATGTATATAATCTTTCAAATTAGTGTATATGAATTATCATACTGAATTAAATTAATCTTTTCTTTGTTTGCTCGTTGCTTGGGGACATCTGCTGGTGAGAGAAAGCTGATCCCCACAACTCAAGATGAGTTAGACCGGAAACAACTACTGTACACAACCTTTGAATATTTACCTTGTTTGCGAGAGTTGTCATTATATATACAAATATTATTTTTTGAGCATTTCTGATTTTGGAATTGTGAACAGGTTATGCTCCTGATCTAGACTGTCTTCTGATTTTGGAATTGTGAATAGGTATGCTCCTAATTTTGGCTTGTACTTTCTATTTATAAAAGCAGAATTAGCAAGAACTGTCTTCACTACAAAAGGGACCTCCTCAAGATGAGAGGCCTTACGATCCTTACAATGTGTATACTAACCCCAACGAGGTTGTTCTCTGTGTCGACTCTTTCCAGAGCATGTACACAAATGCTTTGTGGTCTACTTCGAGCTATTCATTTTCTTCAACTAATTGGCAACAACTTGCTAAAGATATCGCATTTAGGATATTAAATCGCAGAGTTTCTGACCCTTCAATTAGGGAATTCATCTCCAAAATACTCAAACCAAATCATGAACTCGCGGAGTTTCATTATCAAGGAATGCGAAAACCAGAACTGGGAAGGGATTATTACTAGAATTTGGCCAAATACAAAGTACTTGGATGTGATTGTGACAGGTATGTAAATAAATTTGCTTAGCAAGATTTAATTACTTTATATACGCGATAACATGTTATAGCCTTGTTAATCTCTTCAGATTTCTAATACTACTTATTGTGGATGTGATTTCTACGCGATAACGAGTGTTACTCTGGACTCAATTGAACCCAATGTGCAAGCCATCTGAAGTATGTTACACTATTAGCCCAATATGTGCTACTTTGAATTTATTCCTAAGGACTCACCACCCCGTCTCGTGGACCTAGCCAACGTGGAAGTGGGAAAACATACGAGCTCGTGATCACAACCTACGCTGGTATATGTCGTTACAGAGTCGATGACATACTCCATCCATGTCACGGGATTTCACAACTCTGCCCGTCAGTTTAAATTCATAAGAAGGAAAAATGTACTATTGAGAGCATTGATTCGGACAAAACTGATGAGGCCGAGTTGCAAAACGCGGTTGATAGCACTGCTGCAATTTTGCGCCTGTACAATACTAGCGTGGTCGAGTACACTAGTACTTGATACCATCTACTACAACCTCGTTGTCAACTTCGTTACCAGAGGAGCATGCTTGTAGTAGTAGAAATGAAATGATTGAAGCATTTGAGGAGTTTGATGTGTTTCAAAGTCAGTTAGAGTCGAGTACAGGTAAAACACAGTTAGAGTTATATTTGGAAGAAGCTAATGTTGATCGTAAAACAAATCCGAATCTAGATGTACTTGGATTTTGGAAGGACAACAAACTAAGGTATCCAGAACTTTCATTAATGGCACAGGATGTTTTGAGTGTGCCCATCACTACAGTAGCCTCTAAATCTGCATTTAGCACCGGTGGTCGTGTCATTGGAAAGTTTCGAAGTTTTATTCTTCCTGCAAATGCTGAGGCGAAACTATGTACTAGGGATTGGATTTGTGGACAAGAAGGTAAATTTATCTTCTCTAGTTTCATTTTATTTAGTGAATTTGCATTTAGAACTGTAGTAACTTGTTTTTTTTTTTTTTGAAAAATTGTTTAAGATCTTGATGGATTCGAATCAGATTCTGATGAAGATGAGATTGTTGTTGACCTTCAACCTTATGTTGATAAACTTAGAGGTAAGACTTAATAGCAACTCACATTTTTCTGCCTTTCTTTTATATTGTTCTTAGTACTCTCTGTTGTTGATAACAATTTATTATCAGCTGTTCTCATCTTTCTGAACTTATAGATATGTAACTCTCCAAAATCCATCTTCCTTCTTTTAATAGCAGCACATTGAGATTTGTTTGATCATTTTGGAAAAAGGTGCTCTTTAGGTGTATTTGTTTTTGTAGTTAATGGTAATCTCTACATTAACCAAGGCGTTGCCGTCTTTTTTAATAGCAGCACATCGAGAGTGTTTGTATTGATAACATTGAGTCAATTTTCAATGGAAATGGATCTGGAGCTGCATGGTAGTAGTTCTCTAAACTCTCGGTGTGTGTGAAAAGTGAGAAAGCAAATTCAGTTTTTCGATATCCTGCATATGCATATATTAGCTATCTAAAAATTTCTGCATACTTACGATCTTGTTTTTTTTGTTTTCTTTTTCTGTCAGATCATCGCATCTCAAAGGACAATCCACAATAGCAGAAATCACTGAGAGTTTATGGAAATTTTGTTGGAAGTGGTGGCCTCGTAGGTGCAGCATCTTCGTCTTTTTAGAGTTAACATGTTGCCGAGCAATTAACCATGGATCTCCAGTTGATAAGTTTGCGGAAGCTGGCCTTACACCATCTCACATTGTAGCAACAATATTTAACATACTTGGACAAACCATATGGGTTTTAGAGGTCATGACCAAGTCCACAAATGTGACTTTTAGGTACTCATTTTGGTGGTTTAGGCAGACTTAATTGTCAAGTCACAAGTGTTCCAGATACATGTAATAGAAACTGATCATTTTGTATTGAGTATCATTTTCATTATCCAAATTGATTATTTAATGTCTTTGAAATGCTTTATGACTTGGTCATTTTGGAGCTCATTGAGCATGCAAAAAACTTATTCATGGAATAATATGGGTAAATATGGATATCCATATTATCTATTGGGTAACTCGTTTTTACCTTTAAAATATGAGTAGTGTTTTACTTATTTTTATTTAACTCGCTTTCGATCGATTCATATTCAACTCGACCTGCTCGTTTGCCACTCATAGCTGTCACTAAAACCACTCCGGGTCTATGTAATTTCTAGAGGTGCATCAATAAATCAAACGTGTGGAATTTTTGAAGTCAAAATTGAAGTAGCTGCACATACTTTAATATAAAATTTGTTTTGTTTGAATAGGAAAGCATACGTACAATAGTTTAAATTCGAGCATATAATCTTCTAAATACCAATTATGCTAAAATGTACTAATAACTTAATCACCTGGAATAACCGGATATATATATATATTTATATATATATATTACAGTTATTTTTATTTATAAGTGAACAAGAAAAGGACTATCACAGCATCAAGCAATTGTACCAAAAATAAAAAACACAATTTCATCTTTTCTTAGACTTCTCTCTCTTTACTCTCACTATGTTATATGTTTTCCATGTAAAATTGATGTGTTTCTTCACTCCAAATCTGTTCTTCTTCAACGTGGTCGGATAGCTCTTCATCATTATCTTTGTACAGGTTAGGTTTTTCCATTTTAATTAGTTGATTTTTTCGAAAATTTTATGGGTCTTTTATATTGAGAAGATTGAATCAGGGTAATGTGCATAAAGTTCCATAGCTTATTTTGTATTACTAATTTAGTACTTCTCTCATTGATTTGTATCCATAGTTTGCACATCATTTTTCATGCATGTCTCTTTATTATCGTTTGAAGTTTTTCGAACTTTATATTTGTCAGGAGACATGGGATTGTGAAATAGCTATTCGAAATTACTGCAGGTGAGTGTTTCGACAATTCTTGCTCAAACTTTATTCTAAAATTTCTGAAAGTTGGACGCACCAAATTTATGTTGTAAGTCACTGTAACCCGCATTGAGTGCTAGACCTAGCATTGCAGGGGAAATAGTTGCTTCTAAACTCATAAATCCCAATTTTGTTGTGTATTAAGGTTGAGGTCTCATGTTGGAGCAGAGATTGCACTGTTGAGTTTTCTTGCTTGAAATTATTTTCCTATCGTGGACATAGATAAGTAACTTTCAAGCTTCATATCGAAAAGTATTCGAACTAATAATAATGATTATTGTTCAACAAATATTCAATGGAACTTTGAGTGCACTGCCATTCTGTATTGCTGCTAATGAAAATGAATAGGAAATTTATGATATTTATATGTAGTTAGCTTTTGTGAAGAGGCATATCAGAAATAGTCTAATGAGAAAGCATATGTTTACATTCGTAGTTGCAAACGAGATCGACTTGGTATATTTTAAAGCACACACATGTTAGTTCATATTCTTAAAATGAAAAGTTATATTCTTGGTAAATTTTGGACTTCCTTTTTAAAAAATAATTCTAATTATTTTTGCTTTGAAAGTTATGTTCTTTAGTCTGTTTTGTGATAAATGCTGAATTTTGGAGCTCAATTGTTCTGGGAAAGCTTGTGTGTGTGAGAGTTGGTAGTTGATTCTTCTTTTTAATGCTATTGATTGATCGTGACAGAGCCAAGATTTTTCTGCCACGATTTCCAATAAGTGCTTCAAAACATGAAGAAGGTGTGTTCAACATCTACTATATATGTATAACTTTTTTTACCATGTATGAAGTATAAATTTCCGCTGTATGTAGTTTGGATGAATCCCTCGACCCTACCTGGCTTTGCCACCGTTGTCGACAATCAGTAAGTATAACATCAAATACTCTTATTTTCCTTTTGAAGATGTACATATATCATTACAGAAATGATCTCCATGGAAGCAGAAGACATATTCGACACAACTTGCATTAAGGTTACCAATTATTAACACATATTAGTATATTTTATAAATAATTTTAATTTTCTATTTCCATCAAAGTTGTGCGACGAAAATCATTTTCATAATGCAATACACCATCTATATAAAAAAAATTGTGAGATATTTTGAATGTAGTAACTCATTGTGTTTGCAGAACCAACTCATGCACATTAACCATGTCCAAGACATATTCTCGCTGTTTGAGTTCAGTTAAGGAAATCGTCCTGGAGAAACTCTAATGTCACACACAAAACTCTATTTTCCCTGTCCTAATAGAGAAAGAAGACAACTTTCCATTCTATATTAATGAGAAAACACCAGAAGGTCAAACCTCCGAGCACAACTGAGGTAGAGCCTAGAGATGAAAGTAATAGGTGTTGTATCTGGAACTTCAAGCGTAAACCAGAAAATTGAACCAGTCACGCCATCGAAAAAGCTGTAAAAGGTTGGTCTACTTATGTACCTATAACTAAACTCCTTGGAAAAAATCTAATCCAATTAGAAGAATTCTGGTCTCTTTTTTTTTACAGATGGTTGATTTGTCCAGATTTCAATGTTGTAGCTTATTTGTTGAATATGACATAGGTTAAATGATTAGGCTTGAGATTAAAGTTTTAATAAACTCTGATTTTTGCGATTTTTGCGAGACATGAACACTAAAGATATAATGTAACGTAATTTAGGTTTTCTTTCCTTATATTTCGGATTGTTGTTATGTTGTCTAATTGCAGGAAGTAACTTTCTTATTTTTGCGACTATTGGTTACTGAAAAATATAAGCTTTTTTTCTGAATTCTCAGTCGGTCGAAAGCAAAATAGATGAGATTGAATCAGACAAAAGGTTCACCCCTCACCCTGGGGGATTGGGGAGTTGAGACTTCCTATAGGACTCTTTCTGGCCCTCTTTTATTGGTCGTTCAACACGTGGATGGTTCTATATTTGCATGTATGCTGTCCTATTGCCATTACATATATACTGAAATCAGTCAAATCAAAAGTGAACCATCGCCTTCTCTCAGCTAACTTCTACAGCTCAGATTCTTCAAGCTTCAAATTGGTAGGTTTTTCGTTTTCCTTTTGCTGTTTTCATCGATTTGTTTTCTTTTTCTGCAATTGTTTGTTCATTGTACTTTTATGAATCATCTCTTTTGTTTGGTCTGCTTATGCACCCTTCTTTTTTGTTTCTTCTTTGATGTTTCAGCTTCTGCAGCTCTTCTCCTTGAAGGTTTTATGTCCTTTTGTTTTCTTTTTGTGCAATTTCTTGATTGCGCTTCAGTGTTTCAGATTAACAGGTTAGTGTTGCTTTAAATACTCTTTTACTACAATAGAGATTGTGTTAAGGTTGTATGTACTTTTCTCGGTTGCAACGGTGTCTTTATTTGGTTGTAACATGTTTGATCTTTACTTCATTTTGTTTTTCTTTTGGAGTTAAAAATTTTCACCAACAAATCATACATATGTGATAATTTTAACATCATTTATGCTGAATCTGAGTAAATTCTAGTGTTATTAGGAGTAAAGAGAGAATATGCTTGATTGGAATTTTGCAAATTTGTTGATTATAAATAAAGAGGAACCATTCCTACAAATACTATATTCAATTAATGGGTGCTTAATGTGTGCAATCCTGAGTCTTAAACGAACAATACATTTTTTGACATAAAAACTAGCAAGTTCTAAAGATTGCTGTTTTCTAATTTTAGTATATGTTGATATCTGCTTACATTTTACATTTCATCTTAATAACTGATGCAAGCAGGTATACATATAGGAAGTTCTTTTTTATTTAGATTGCCCAGTAACTCTTACTTTTTCGCTAATAACTTCTCTCACACTAAGTAGCAGTAATATTCAATTTGTTTTGAACCATCTCCCCTCCTAATGATGAATGATATTTTAATAGGCTGAGTTGCTTTTAAAGTTGTTATGAACATGTTATGCATGATTTACAAATTGCGATTAGAATAGTTTCAGTTACAAGGACTGACAAATGTTAAAGCTTCTCCCCCTAATCTTTGCTTCTTCCTTTTGAAATTAATCCACATTGAAATATAATAACTACGTTTGCAATCTCTCCGCCCAAACTTAGTTCAAAATCTTAGAAAGTGAGGTAATTGTTATATATTTAGTTTCATATTTTAGCTTGAGCTTTACGTTTCAAGTCGGGACTCCTTTTGTGCTTCTACCGTGTCACAGAATTTTCCAAGCAAGAAAACTTTTAACTTTTGGTGTTTCAACTTACTCCATGTAATGTTTTTTGTCTTCTCATCTGAGTCGATGCTGTACTTGTGCACGAAAATTAGAGTTGTGATTATATCATCTGAATCTTCATTTATTTCTGACTGCTCCTTGATTTGCAGACTTTGGAAAAGATCATGGTAAATTTTAAATGTGAGCTTAATCGAAATATATATCACCAATTTATTTCACTATTACTGTTTCACCAGCCTTTGGTGAAGTGCAAAAAGTTATTTGGGAGATTTATATTAATTTCAGAGCTTCCTTGATGTTACCTTTTTAATTATAAGCATCCTTCAATTTAATATACTGTTCAAAGATTTGAATACATGTTCTCCTATGTAATTGACACTTCCAGATTGATTACTCGAGCAAGTATTTGGCAGAAAAATAGTTTTAACATTCTGTTTCAGTATCTTGGTCATTACGCTACTATATTTTCTAGATTCTTCTTTCTTCTTTCAAAATGTTAGATTAGTTGACTGATATTTCCATGTTTTTCCAAGATACTTCAGGATCCCCCTATGCGCAATTCCAGCACACCACCGTGGCTGCTGAATTAGGATATGCATATGATGTACTTGAAGATATGAGCAATTATGATTTGAGTATGTTATGCCTATTATAGCAATGCTTGTAGAGTATTTAACTGGGCAACATAGTTGTATATGTTGTACATATTGTTAAAATATGTAATAGTATGTTATTTTACGTATATACTGCAGTGATCTTTTGCTCTATTAACTTAGGCGTTCAACTTTGTTATTGGGAGTTATTAAATTAAGGTCATAGAAGAAGTGGAGAAAAAAGCAGTAGAAGAATCTTATAATTTGCAACATCCGCTCTTATTTGTTGGCGACTCACACCTAATAGTTTAGCAAGTACATGTCAATAATGTTTTTCATCCTTATTATAGTTGATTCAATTTGGATGTCATTGGATTGAATTAGCTTTGATACATCCATTTTTCTTACTTACAGATGAATTGAATGCCATTAGATTAAATTAGTTTTGATATTTTATCTTTGCAACTTTTGCCAAACCTCCGAAGTCCTCAATTTAGCCAAAAGTAAGATACATGTTAAAAGTAGGAATAATTTATCATACAAACTGACAGGGCAAGCCATTATGTTCAACTTCTATAACTTAAATGTTCAGCACGGGCCATGCTCCTCTAGTATATATATATATATTTATGATAATATAACCAAGAAGAGAACAAAGTATGTATACAAGTTTTTAATAATTGTTTTAAAAAAAAACACCTTCAAAAACAATATTGAATTGATCATACATTTTAGATCCACTAGTTTCTGGGCATGCGCTTTGCGCGTGCAACCCATATTAATGAGTATATTATTTCTTTAAACTTAAATATTATTAAATAATACGATTTGAGTTCTTTTTATAAAATGTGTCTACTTGAGGTTTCTTACTTTGTCTCGCTACAAATTGTGATACTCCAATTTCATGACCTCCAAGTAAATGCATCGAGATAATAATATGAGAAGTTAATAAAATAAACTTTATTTATAAGTTAAAAAATGAGTTCATAAAGCAAAAGGGAAAAAATAAAAGCTATCTAATTTAAAATAAATAAATTATAGTATTAAAAGTTTTTTTCATTGGTAGAATAGTGCTAGAAGATCAAAAGATTGCATGAGATTAATCCCCTTCAAACCATAGTGCAATATTAATGTTTCTTCAATTAAAAGTTTTTTATAGGAGATTATTTACTTTTTGTACCAAAAATGGTGTAAGTTTAACTTTGACCGAAAGGAAAAAAAAATCTTTCAAGTGTTTTTAGTTTGCCTTTTGAATCTCTCGATAATTATAATGAATGTGGCCAAAATATTATATTAGATTATCTCAAGCACTTAAACTAATTATTTAATTATAAATATTAAAAATTAAGGTGTAAAAAGTCTTATTATTTATATTTTAAAAATTAGAATATTTATGAAACATAACTACTATTTTTATATAAAATTTAATTGTCTCTTCATATATAACTTATCCACTATTCATTTAATGTTATATGTTTCACCTTCTTCGTCTTTTTTCCAAAAAAAAGAGAGAGTAAATATTCTATCACATTCATTCTTATAGATGAAAGTTAATGTACATGTAAATTATGAAGAGTTGCAACTTTTATGAAGAGTTGCGACTTTTATGAAAGGCATAATACATAAATATGCCCTTTAACTTGGTTTCAAATCACATTTATGCCCTTCAACTTTTGATATGCACAAGTAGACACTTAAATTTGTATAAAGCTGAACAAATAGACACACATGTCCTACATGACATCCTACATGTCATTTTTTATCCTACGTGGTGTCCTATGTGTATTATGCCATGTAGTACTCAGGTGTCTATTTGTTCAACTTTATACAAGTTTAAGTGCCTACTTGTGCATACCCAAAGTGGAAGGACATAAACGTAAAATGAAGCCAAGTTAAATGACACATTTATGTATTATGCCTTTATGAAAAGTTGCGACTTTTATAAAAAGTTGTGATTTTTCCAAAGAATTGTGACCTTTTTGACAAGGCATAATAAATATTTATTCACACTACCCTTTGTTGTCTATAAATAGAGAAATTTCCTCTCATTTTAAAACAACGAGAATTCTGAACTACTACTTCTTCTGCACAATTAAATATTCGTGTACTTTGCTCCTAATGGCTCACTGACACCATTGTTTTTGTATCAATACACTGGTGAATAGAATCGTTCTATCCTGAGAGGATCTATTCCTTTAAACCTCGAGTACTAGAGGAGAATAATTTCCTTAAGGGGACAATGCGCATTTAGTGGACTCGATTTTTTCTTTTCTGTTTCATTCTATTGTTACAGATCCTGGTATGTTTTTTACAGACATTAATTTATGCTTATGTTATTAAATGTTGTTTTTGAGTACATATTTTAAACTTTGTTGTTTATGTTTATGCTTTTGATCATTGTGTTGAAGTAAAGATATGTTAATCAAGAGTTTGATGTAATCATTAGACTATTGGTGTCATGTAGATTAGCATTCTTAAACTTGTAAAATAAATGACTTTGATCTTTACAGAGTTTTCAGTGGCTAAAAGATCCATGGGATGTCCAAGAAGGGACTTTTGAGTGTTCAGAAGTTATGGTGGTTCCACACTACCTTGGAGTTTTAGTTATTCAACTTTCTATCTTATTGAGACATTCAATCGATTAGTGACATCCAAAAAATAAAGGAATGTAGTGGGATGGTAAGTATTGTACTCAACCTTAACCAAAAGTTTGAGGTTCAAATGTTGGATTGGAGTCAATGAATTACCCCTCAAAGTAGGATGAATCATATTGATCAAATAGTAAAGAAATAAGTATATCCTTAATAAACATTAGATTAAAAGTCGCAAAAAAATAAATAAAGTTTTAACCATATTGATCGAAACATAAACAACAAAATATATCTTTTGGCAATCGAAGTAGTGTCATCGACTGCGAATAATTTTGAATAAGGAACTTGCCAAGACATCATTTAATTCAAATTATTGGAGCGACATACGTTATTTCATTGAACTCCAAGAGATGTGTTTTTAAATTTTAATTAACTTATCAAGTACACAACTAATTATATAAGATGTATAATATTTAGATGGCATAATACATATATTAGACCCTAAACTTGGCTTCAAATTTCAACTTTGACCTCCAACTTTCATAGTTCACAAACAGATACTTTAACTATCCAACCTTTTAACAAAAAAACACTCGAATATTTCAGGCAAAATGCGTGATATACAAATGCGCTGACGTGGAAAAGTGAATCACTCCATTGCTGCCAACTAACTAAAATAAATACACCTAGATTTTAAAAATAAATTATAATATAGGGTGTGTTTGGTATGAAGGAAAACATTTTCCGGAAAAAAAATTTAAGTTTGTTTTAAAAAAATATTTTAAACTTCAAAATTTTATTTTTTTCACCCCTACCCTCGACTCCCCCACCCACCC
>JAJONZ010018079.1:0-11803 GCA_029582445.1 Solanum paucissectum | reverse complement strand
CACAATTTAACAAGTACTAAACTCATATGCTTTGAAAATGCCTTGCCACATAGAGCCAGCAAGCTTTCCTTCATTATGTAGATACCAAGCTTAAAGTCATACATGACAAGATCAGCACAATCCCTAGCATCTGCTGAAACTAATTTATCGAATGTTTAACTTCAACGCTGTACAATGGCTGTATGCTAGACTATGTACAGAATGCACTGGCTAAACACTAAAATGTTGCAGTGGAAGTTTTGGAGAAGTGACTATATGTTTCTTGGTGACGTTGTTGTTGATAATAGCAGATCATGTCAATTCCTAGTCAACTCATTAATAGTTGTTCAGTCAGATCGCAGCTTGCAATCACTCCGTAATGCTTCCAACCACGAATCAACCTGAAAAGAAAAGGATAGCAACACATAGAGCATGGAAATGGAAGATGAAAAGGAATTAGCTATGTTTGTATATACATCAGATAATAGTTTTCCACATTATTTGAGATGGGAACAAACGAAGGATACCATTGAGATATTTTACAAATTTCTGCTAATACGTAGCTATTTTGACGCTAGAGAATGCTACTTTTTTAAGATTAGTCCTTAAATGCTTTTAACCTAATATGTAGAGTTTTCAAAACCACTTATGAGTTCAACAGATTACAAGTGAATGTGTATCAAACATACTGATCCTCTCATATGTTACACAATTGTCCAGTCCAATGGTTTAGAAATGACTTGACTAGCAAAAATCTAATCACTATAGGAAAATAATTCTAAAATATGTGATGTGTAATACTTTTAATACTACTCGAAAGGCACTAGGTGTGTTGAAACAAAGTTAACATCCAAAAGGAGGTGTATATAAAGCATATGAACAAGTAGGGTCTATTCAGAAATTCTCAACTTCCAAACTTGACCAATTCGGGAACTTAAACATACTCATCAAGCCGAACAAATTCAAGACAGAGATCAGAATAGTTACTTGCACATTGCAATAAAGGATCCAGAAAAAGAAAACCATTACCTTTATCTTAGAAATACTAGAGCATTCATATTTCAGTCCATAACGAGTTGAGATATAAAAGCAATATCGTTTGTCCTCATTGTCTCGTATCAGGCAAGGTAAGGTTCCAACCTCAACAACATCAGATAGAAGGGTTGAATCTTGGGGGCTTAGATCTGCAAACATGTTATTCAAAATTAATCAAGAAATAGCATATCTGTTACATCAGGAAACATCGGAATATCCAAATTTATCAAAATAGAATAGGACAGAATCAGAAATACTTTAAAAAGATAAACCAAAAGGAGATACAATACAGACTGCAGCTAAACTTTGGAAGTATTTTGGAATGAAGTTAATGAAAACAAAGCTAAGCCATTAAATCAAGAGAAGATAATAGGAACACATAACAGATCATCAAGAAACAGCAGATGCCAATATAAGGTGGGATATTTCAAGATTGAGCTATTCCGAATAGGTAAGGTAATTGCTACCCCAACCACAGATGTTTTCCCCTGCTCTATCTGCATTAGCAGAGGTAAAGGCCGAGGAAAGGAAATTTAGGCCCTGCTTGGCCCCAAAAGGTTTTCTTAAGAACCCTTTAGCTTTCTAAAACAAAGTTCTTTTTCTGGTGAAAACACATTTGTTCTCCATGAAACAGAAGAAAACTCTTCTAGAAAACCAAAGGACTTCCTTTTGGTTTGAATCAAACTATACTTCCACAACAACCAACAAACTTTTAATGTATGATTACTTTGATCCCCCTTAATGGTGTAATTTCGTATTATTTCACCTGGCTTTTTTCCCCTATTCTTAGGCTATAGATTCTTTTTACCATTAGATAAAGGAATTTTATTAATGACATATAGCAGTAAGACTATGACATGTACATCTAAAAAGCCAAAGCATATTCCCTTCTAGTTGTATATGGAGTCTATAAAATCCACCAAATTTTTAACATCAAGTAGATATACAGCAAAATAAAACTCAAAATGATGCAATTCAACTTAATTTTCAAGGTGGGGTTCGTTGCCCTTGAAGCATCTCAGATTCCTATTTCTCTAAAATATCCACCACATACAAACTGAGATTTTGTTTTGTTAGAATATCCCATATTGGTTGAAGGAAAATGTTGTTGTATCCTGATATCCTCATCTCACAAGTTTATACATCTCGTGTAGAAGAAATATGGGCATCTCGTAATAGAGAAACATATATATCTCACGTAGAGTAACACTGACATCTCAGATTCTTCTTTGGCCAACAGGTATTGGTCTGTATGTCAACACTAACTTTGATATTAGTGGTGCTTTTCATTGGTAGCTTTGAGGTTGAGTTAGGCCCAATGTCCATTTTCTTATCATGGTATCATAGTCAAACTCATTCCTATTCTTGGTTTACTCAATACTGGCCATCATGTTATATTGTCCGCGCTTCAAATGTCCAACCGTACAACGTGTGGTGGAGAGGGAAGAGAAGAATGCTAGAATGTCACACATTGGTTGAAAAGTAGTTGTATCTTTATATGGTTGTGAAAAACTTCAACTCATGACTTAGCTTTTGAGATTGAGCTACACCAACATCCATTTTCTTAACATGTTCCATTGGTATCTTCAAACTGCTTCTATTACAGAATCTTATCTCCCAATAAGTGTCCGTAGACATTACCGATTTCAGCCCCAAAATGCTCAATAACAAATGCCATAGTTGAAACAGCAATGTCAGAGAAGGTGATTGATGCTTTCAGCTTCATCTCCAAAATAATTTATGTATGCTGCAGAGATGAATGCCTCTCCTTTGGACATTCTGTTGTGTCACCAAAAGAAGCAGGCTACTTTGTGTAGTGTACTAGTGTTCTAGTTTTCCATATGTGTTCTCCAAGACCATGCATGGCTCTAGTTTTCACTTGCTATCAGTGAGTTATAGCAAGTAAATATCCACTTGTCCTGCAATCTTTTCATATCAAATTTTCTGCTGCACTAGGAAGTCCTTGAAATGCCTCCAAGGTTTGGTGGTTTTCTTTCATCCTCTTCACCTTCGAGTTGTTTTAGTTTCTCTTAAACATTATGCTCCAGCCATTGCCAATTTTAAATCAGTGATCAGGATAAGACTGACTAAGGGGGTGTTTTGATAAGTTTTTTTTAAGCGACTTAAAAGTCAAAAGTAGGTCGCTTTTTAAGCCTAAAGTGAAGTGCTTTTAAGCACTGTGTGTCTTTGCCAAACACCTCTAAAAATTTGAAAGTGCTTAAAAGCCAAAAGCACCTAAAAATAAGTTAATCCAAACCCCCTCTAAATACGGAGACGCTATTTTGTCAGCATCTTAGAAATGTCTCAAGTGCTAGAATGAAATTAGTATCTGGTCGAAAATATAAGATGTTGATATTTTATCACACCTAAAAATAGGTGTCTCTTGTATTCCAGGATAACCATATCTTCAATAGATATACTTCTCTCAACCATACTTTCACAACCATTTCTACAAGCAAGGTCTTATTCAGCAACCTCACATATCTAAATCCCATTTGGTCCCTTCACTTTGGTTGTTGCAACAGTGCTCCATCTTACCAAGTGATAAGCTTTCATTTCCTTGCTGTCCTACCATAGAAAATCTCTCCCAAGTTTATCCAACTTCCTCTCCTCCTTAACAGACATAGGAAATAGTGACATCATATTTGTTGGTAGTGAGTCTGCACTGTTATAAGTGCTAGCCATTTGAATGGACCCCTCCAAAAGATAGGTTTGTCTAGTCTTCCATTCTTCTTTCATATCTTTTCACCATCTCCAGTCATATACTGCTTCTACCATTTTTATTGTTGTTTCTGTTACACTCTCCATTTCAGTCTATTTAGCAATATGTTTAGTTGAACTTGAACCATTGTTGACATAATATATGAATATTTCACCACCTGGTAGAAAGGTGTGGGATTTAGTAAAACACTAAAAATCGCGATCTCTAGTTCCTATTATCTCAAACCAGTAAATCTTGACTCAACAAAAACGTCTAGGAGATACCAAGTAATTCAAGGTGGTCCATTAGGTTGTAGTAAATACCAATGAAATCAGCATAAACTTCTAAGATGTCATTTAAGGAAATCTTCTTATAATGTAACAATCAAAGTTGTCTAATGGAAGGTCCCGGCAAAAAAAAAACAGTGTGATAGTACACCAAAAAGCTTGGAATAACATATTTATACAGTAGTTGGGGAGTGTCCTGAAAGGCATGCTAGTAGAATCTTTAACTGTTGAAAAAGTCACCTGTGCATGACGAATACCAGAAGATACACGATCCCTGAAGGACAAAAAATCTAGGCAGCCAATCATCAACATCAGTGTCATCAACTGGAAGAGGTTCTCCGGGTAAAGTTGCCCATCTCTATTAATAAAAAAAACAGAATAAAATTGTGGAACAAATATGTAAATCCAGTGTAGTATTGTCTGAAATCCAAACAATGTTAAGATGATGACAGCTGTTGGCCTATTAATACCATTCTCATGTCCAAATACCCCGAAAGTCGTGCAGCCCGTACGACTTCATCAATGTGTTCTAATCTGTGAAGAGAAAAAAAAAACAATGAAAATCAAAAGACAATACTCTTTCGACAGATCAATCACCTTTTAGGATTGAAAATGTTATTTTCGAAGTATTTGCAAGTATAAGCTGATAATAGCTAGTAGAATTACTCTTAGTGAGGCTCTTGTCCTCTTTGTAACAATTTCGTTGTGATATTGTGTAGGACTAGTGGGTGATCCTTGAACAGTACTTCACATTTGTGAAAGAAGATCTCTCTTTTTTCTTCAAATTGGGACTTGGCAACTGTTTATATGACGTTTTGTTCATTATTAGGTGATAATATCATAACAAAATTAAGAATACGAATATTTACTCAAGATAATTTTCCAATAAGGGATTTTGGAGACTGTTAAAGAAAGCATTACATAGATAAATCATGTCTTCTCATTTTTTGGGGAAGCCACTCATACTATATAAACTTTTCTACTGGTGAAATTTGAAACGGATTTCCCTATGCTTAGAAATGTAATAATTACACTGTCATGTTTTCAATACACCTAGTGTTTTCTAGTTTTAGAATCAGGGATCTGTCCCAGAGAGGAGGCCTTTATCCTAAAGTACATTCACATCTCTGGCTCCTATTTCTATTTTTTTTTTTGATTTATCCATTCAATTATTCTAGCTAGATCGCTGCACCCAGATTTGATGCAGCAACCTAAAATTGATTCCTCTTGTCGAGATGTTTCATAATTGGACATTCTGAACCCATCTAGGATTTGGAGATACATTAAGCTGCTTTTCCATCAGATAATCATCATTTCTCTACCTTTAACAAATGCTTTGTTTGAACGGAAAACGAAACTGCAGAAATATTCCATGTTTTTAACACAATTCAACTTATGAAAAATAAACTAAATAAAAAATGGTGCAACTAATTTTGGCCCTATTCTATTTACATTTTCAGGTCGTCCCACTAGCCTTCTCCACTTAAATGCCAAACTTAATTCAGCAGCAGAATTTGAACTCGTGACCTGAACCAACCGCACATCCCATGTCGTACTACCTTTGCCGTTGAACCAAAGCACGCTTTGGCCTCAAATCCTTGGGGTCACTTTTGTTAAAGTTGAAAAGATATGAATCAGTGAACATGTTCATATTACACTGATGATACACTTAAAACAGAGATGAGTACTTATGCTTTTTAATTCTCAAAGTGATCGCACATGATGACCTATGAAGATCCTCACACGCATTAGGGATTGAACATAGTGATGATAAACTAATGTAACCATATGAGCTAGAAATAACTATAACCAAACCAACCTACTAAATGCCCGGGAGACCCTACTCAGTCTCACAATAAGAAATTAAAAGCAGAACACTATCAAAGGGGAAGCAACCTTATACCCAGTTATATATAAGGAAAAACAGAATAAGTCACATAAGGCACAAGCGAGCCCACAAAGGGGGGTATCAAATCTTACTGAGCTTTGCAATGAGCTTCTCTTTCTTCCAAAGCACCGAGTTCTGATCGAAGAGATTCTACTTCTGCAGCAGTTAAGACTACCTGCAAGATGTGATAATATCTGTAATGAGTAATCTTTCCCTTCCCCAACCCAAAGACAATGATGACCTTCAGAACAATTAACTAAGAAATAGCAAGCTAAACAGTTAGCAGGCAACTACAAATAACATGTACCTTTTCTTGACCATCTGTTCCAGACATCCAAGGTAGCTTGCTGAGGCTAAACATATTCAACATTGAAGCAGCCCCTTTCAATTTTCTTCTAGTCCACGATCTACTAATGGATCTATTCTAATACGGGAGAAGCCAAATAAAACAAATTAAAAAAGTGAATTCCTTAAAAAAATGTGTAACTCCTCTTCACCTCAAATGTCCTTTAGAAGATATACCTTAAAGAATCATTACTTCCGATATATTTAGATAAAGCTGGGCTCTGCATGGAGTCTTCACCAGATGTTGAAGCTTGAAAATGATCTTCAAACACCTCTATTCCTCGAGGACCATCACCCATGATGTTTATGTTTGCCAGCAACTCTAAAACTGGAAGGGAAACCAGAATTACAATGTATAATCAGCATTCCCAACTTTACAGATTCCAACCTCATAGTAGGAAAAAAAAATACTTTCTATGATTATTGCTAATTATCTTTAAATATTCAGAAGAATGACAGTTGTTTATAGTTCAAAGATGACATGTCATCGGCAGTGTATTGAGATTTATGGCTCAAATCACTGCAGGGTTTGCCTTATATTTTCCTGTGTTGCTTCTTTGTTCCCTTTTGCAAACCACTTCCCATATGGTTTCAAGTTTATTATGTGTTACCATAGCTTCCTACATATTCAATCCCTCCCACCAGGCTACCATGACGAGATTTGTGCAACATCAAGATTTTCAATGCCATTTCAAAGAAATTATGTATGATAACCTACTTTGACATCAGATTCCGCATTAAATAAGACTGCTATCCAGCTAGAAAAACGTCTTTGAATTTGATCATCTTGAAAACACTTAAAGTAAGATCACTTATTTTCCTTGTAGACAAAGCCACTTCTAGGATGGAATACATGAGTGGACCACAACCTCTTTATTCAAAATAAAAACTCCAAGGGTACAAGGAGTGGCACCTAAAATCCTCCTATTAAAGTAACCAATAGCAGCCTGTCAATGACTAGTATCCCCTATGAATACCGAATGTTAGTATGTAAGCTCGATAATAAGTTTCCTTAGATGGAGTAGCGGGGGATTTTTCCCCACTTTACAATTGTAAGATTTCCATCATTTTAAGTCCACGGAAAAGGAAAAATGGACAGAGGTAACCAACACATTTATCCTCAACCTATCTGTCATTTGTAATTTCAATTCAATTGTTCTATCCACTAGCATACCACACAATATAACAAGCAGCCCTTACTAGTAAAAGGGGTATAAAACCCCATTCAGAATCCTAAACAACATAAACCCAAGGGTATGGCCTAGCAATAGCGGATCCAGAATTTTCACTCGGGGGTTTCGAAAAATAAAAATGCAGTTCATGGAATTTGAACTTAGAACCTCAAGGTGAATTTTGAATCCCCCTAAACCACTTAGCCAACCTTTAGTCTCGTGTTCAAGCAAGTGAACACCCTCCCAACCCCCTAAATCCGCCCCCGTAGACCTAGTGTCAATAAAGTGGATTGAGAATCATAAACTCTGATGTTCAAATTACCACAGAAGCAAAAACACTAGGCAATTTATTCTCTTCTATCCCAGCCTTAATAGACAGAGTTACCAAGTACTTACACCAATGGGAGCTAGCAAATACCCGTAGATCATAAAAAATTCCAAAACATACACATCCCAATAAATTCAAGAATCTTATTTCAAATTAAATAAAAAAAAGCACAAACTTGAATTAAGTGACCGTACAGAAGAAGCACAAACTCTAACACAAAGTACAGCAAACTTCCACCAAAGCTAAAAAGTTCAAGTTTTTACTAATATATTGTATATTATCTATACAACATGAAAGCCCAAAAAGAGCTTCACAACTCAAAATTTTGATCTTGTTTTTTCTCACTACAACAAATAAAAAACCCAAATTCACTTCAAGAAAACAGTATATAATCTGAAAAAACTGAAAAGAAAGAGAAAATACCTGAACCTGTTAGGTATTGATATTTGATCAGACCAAGTTATTTTGCAGGGAGGAGAAAAGTGGTTTGACATAATAGAGACAGCCATATAGGAGAAGGCATATTATTATATGATTGGACAACTAGTTGTTGAGTTTATTATGATTTGGTCCCACAATTAAAAAAAAAGTATTTCCTCTATCCATTTTAAGTGGCATAATTTGACTTAATACGATATTAAAAAAAAAAAAGATTTTTCAAATTTATGATGTAAAATAATAATTAGATATTTGTGTTATGATAAATTATTTCATTAATAATGAGTATGAAATTTTTAAATTAATTTTTTTTTTTTTTGGGAACTCCAGGATAACCCGCAGTCACTACAACCTCTGCCACAGTCTCTGTCCTTTGGGTGAGCACTATGTGGTGAGCACTTTGTGCGCACTGGATAAATCCCTCACATTACACAAGCACACCACACAAGGGATGTAAACCGTACTAGGCAAGCCCTATGCGACATGCTCGACTCAGGAGGGGATCGATCCCGGGTCATCCATGTGGATAACCACCCTCCAAACCAACCGAACCATCCCGAAGGACAAATTAAATTATTTTTAATTATAATAAAATGACATTCAAGTTAAAATATAAAGGTATCATGTAAAATGGGAAGGAGAGAGTAGTAAATTACGCATCGTTTGTTTGGGAACTAGTTATTTTGGGATTAATTATCTTGAAATAAGTTATTCCACTATGTATATGAGATAACTTATCTAATCACTATGACAAAAATGATGAATAAATAATTTAAGGACTACCTAATACCTTCAATCAAACATGAGATAAAATAATACTATATTTTAACTTAAAGTTATTATACAATATACTTCACATCAAATGACTCCTAAGAGAACATTAAAAGGAATGTTAATGTAATTCGTATATAATAGCTTGCCAAGTGGTTCATTAAATCATCAACACAGGTGATGGAAGGATGATTGTGGATTCCTCTATCATCAATTACTTGGACTCTAACTTTTAGGTATTGAAAATAGGGATAATTTCAGATATCTCCCTTCAGGTTTCGCTCTATAACACTCACCTCCCCTGTGGTTTACTATATTATGTCTACCTCCCTTATTTTCATTTTCTTGTAACCATTTTTTAAACCCATTTAAAATAAATACAAATTAATTTAGATTTGACAATTTTACCCTTCTATATATTAATTTCTTCATATTAATAAATATTATATAAAAAATAACTCATTTAACAAATGCTTTAAAAATAAATCAGCACAAATAAATTTTCTTAAGAATTAAAAGTCCTCTTCTCTTCAAACTTTCAATTTATCAGTCTTGTTCAATTTTTCTCCATTCTTCTTTGCAAGAGTCAGCCATCTTCCCTGCAAAAGTTGTAACACTCCAGAAAATTTTTGAGCTAAGACTTGAACTATCCTTCGTTGTGAGTAGGATTTTACTAAGGAATTTAAAATTTCTTAAGTATTAAGGTCAGGTCACTAGATGTAGCACCTTGAGTTCGAAAAAAGAACTAAATTGGAAATAGAAAAAAATCTAAATTTTGCAAGTTAAGTTAAGTATGTGTTTTGGGTTGACCTCAAACGACTATAACTCCTAGATCAGGATGAGTTAGGTGTGCTACCAGATACCGTAGGAAAGATCTTTGAATTATCTTTCCAACGCCGCCGAGTTTGTCCAGTTTTGAGTTTGTATGAGGGAGATATGTGCATTCGAAGTTGGGTTGTCTAGATAAGGAAAGTCAAAATCGAATTTTAGAGGGGTATTTTGGTCTTTTTCTTACCAAATCAGATTTAGTTCATTTTTAGTAAGGTTTTAAGGGTCTAATCCTATTAGGTTCAGTTTTATAATCCTAAAATACGTTGGGTTTTAGTTGAGAGTTCAAGAAGAGAAAAGAGGAGAGGATCAAGCGTTCATCGAGATTCTTGCGTGTTGTAGCAGATTTTCGCCATGGGTTTGATCCCTAAGAGGTATGTAAGCTTCCATAGTGTTGGGTTTGTTCACCCACACGCCAAACATGTTATTTTCAGCGCAAAATTCATTTTTGAAGTTGAAAGATTTGAGTTCTTGATGAGTTCTTGATAGGTGTTCTTGAAGTTCATTCTAAATCTTGTTGTGTTAGATTTTTGATGATTTATTATGATCAAAGTGAGTGTTTTAAGGGATGTATTGAGTAGATTATAGTGTACTTATGTTAAGTAATCAATTCTAAGTGATTGGGGAAGAAACCGTTCAATTCTAGGCGAGTTAGGGTGGGAAAGCGAGCAAAGAAATTCGTCGGGTTTTCTGGGTAGGGGCATGGCGTGTCGCGCCAGCCAGAGCGCCTCAAAGTAGGCTCTGAATTTCAGGGGCTGGCGCTCCGCGCCACCCATAGCCCCAGGATCACCTGCCCCATTCAGCTTGCAATCGGTTACTCCGTTTGAGTTCTTTCGAAGGGTACCTTCACTCTTTTTCGATTCTAACTACTCTAAGCTACTTCTAAAAACCTAAAATAATTCCTAACATGATCATAACCTTGAATTAATAATTCAAATTCAAGGTAGAAGTGAGAGTTAATTTTTGAGAATTCTTTCGAACATTCTAAGAAAGTCTCTTTGAGTCCTTTAGGGGAGTCTTCTACATCTTCTAGTAACTTGTTTCAAGACTCGAGCAAGTGAGTATGAGAATGAGGAGAATGTATTCATGAGTCTACTTTATCATCATGAGATCTTTCATAGCATGAACCATAACTCTTGAATTCATAATTCACATTCAAGAGAGAGTTAAAAGTAGAGTTCCAGAAAGTTTTGAGTTCAATTGTGAATTCTTTGAGATCCATAATAGATTTGAGTTAAATTTTGAGAAAGTAAGTATGAGAATGAGAAGAGTTGTATCGTGAGTTCCCTAATGTTATGTAGACCTACGAGTCAAGTCGTTCATGCCCATAAATTCCGCATGAACTCCACAAGTTGAGTATCTATGAGATGAGTAATATCTCCATGTCCTAAGTCTTAAGTATTGAGTTTCTAACCCATTTGAGATTACATTCCTAATCATGGGACTATTACATGTTACCCATGAAGTCCTTGAGTTGGGTTATTCATGTTTATAATTCCGCATAAACCTTATAAGTCAAGTAGTCTTGAAACGAAAAGTATATTTGAGTTCTTGAGTTGAGTAGTTCATGCTCATAAATTCCGCATGAACCCTCTGAGTTGAGCATTCTTGAAGTGAGTAGTATTATTGAAGTTTTTGAGTTCCAAGTATTGAGTTCTATCTATGGTTATTGAAAACCTTGCATTGAGTCGTTCACGTCCATAATTCGTCATGAACCATATTTTAATAAGTCTTTTACAAACGTTTTAACTTTGTTTAAAGACTTAAGTTTTGAGTTAAGCAAAGAGTAAAGAGTAAATAGTTGAGTTCATTTCTTCAAAAGAGTATATCGGGACTATGTATTCCCAAAGAGTAAATGTTTTCACATTTAAACAAGAAAGAAAACTGAGTTTTCAAAAGAGCCTTTGAGCTAGTTTTTCAGTAAAGAGGAAACTATGATTTCCAAGAGAGCTTTTAAGCTAAGTTTTGAGTAATTATCTCAAACCAAAGAAAGAGTTTTGTTTTTACAAACATATGAGCTAAGTATATTTT
>JAJONZ010018078.1:0-12442 GCA_029582445.1 Solanum paucissectum | reverse complement strand
CCTGCTCGCCCATTGGTTTGATAATCAAAGGTCGTACTAAGCTTGACACGAGTACTAAGACCCTTTTGGAAAGATTTTCAAAAAGAAGAAGTAGAATGTGTACCATGAACAGAGATAATGGATAAGCGCACTTCATGAAACCTAACAATCTCCCTTCGATATAACTTAGCATAATATTCTGTAAAATAAGAAACCTTGATTGGAATGAAATGAGCCAACTTCGTCATATGATCTACTATAGTCCAAATCCATTAATGTTGTCACCGAGTGTGGAGTAAACCAACAATAAAGTCCATATTCACATCTTTTCACTTCCAAGATTAAATGATATTGTATTAGGACAAGCCTCCCATATTTTGATATCTTAGCAACCGATCTCTCCCTTGGTTGAAAGCCTCAATAGACCTCTAATAAAATCTTCTCTCTCAAATCATCAATATTTGGAGCACATAACTGACCTTTTTATTAAAGCACGTGATCTCCCCTTTTGGAGAAATCCTCAACAGGCCTTTTAAGCACCACTTCTTTCAACTAAACAAAAATAGGAGCAAGACGTGTATTGTCTTTCACATCAGACACATACAATGATTTTGAACCATTATGAATAGTGACATCCCCCTCGATTGAATTAACCAAGCAAACACGTAGCCGAGCTAGTCTATAAATATCACAAACCAACTCTTTCTTACCTTTATCAACATGGGCAACACTATTCATGGACAATTGACTTAAGGCATCAACCACCATATAAGTTTTTTCCAGGTAGTCAAGGACACTGATGTCATAGTCCTTCAAGAATTCTGGCGATCTATGTTGGGGAAGACGTAGATCATTTCTCTTGAACACATATTGCAAATATTTGTGGTCGGTCAAGACATCAACATGGACACAATACAAATACTGTCTCCAGATATTTAAGGCAAAAACCACCATCGTTAGCTCCAAATCATGGGTAGAATAGTTCTTTTCATGAACCTTAAGTTGCCTTGAAGCATAAGCAATAATATTACAAACTTTCATAAGAACACACCCTAATCTTATCCTTGAAGCATCACAATAATCAACAAAACCATCAGATCCTTTTCGTAAAGTCAACACCAAATCAAAGGTAAGTCGATCTTTAAATTCTTGGGTCAATGCAATCAATGGAGAGGCAATCAAAGAAAACTCTTCCACGAACCTTCTATAATATCCGGCCAAACCTAAAAAAAATTGAATATTGAAGAGGATACAGGTCTAGGCCAATTCTTCACCGCATTCATTTTCTTAAGATCTGCCTCAATACCCTTAACAAAAACAATTTGACCAAGAAAGTCATGGATCTTATCAAAAATTCACATTTGTTAAACTTTTCAAATATTAGTTAGTCCTTTAGGACTTTCAATACAATCCACAAATGATCGGTATGATCATCCTTATTCCATGTGTAAATCAAGATTTCATCAATAAACACGATCACAAGCATATCAAGATATTGTCTAAATACTCTATTCAATGGTAATACTTAACGAAACTTCATCTGATTCTAAGTGTAGGTGGTCGCTAACAACTATAAGTCCAACTAAGAGTTGAGGTCGATCTCACAGGAAGAGATACAATAAAGAATTCGATTATGAAGTAAAATGGTGTTCTAATCATTTGTAGATGTAGACATTTCGCAACAATAAAGTAAATGACAAGGTTTTGACAATTAATGTCAAATGGGGGGATTTGCGTAACCAAATTACGACTACTAAAATTGCGGTTAAAGAAATAGAGAAGGCTTCTTGGGAGTGTGATAAATTAAATGCCAATTTTGCGTAATGCGTGATTATTGTTTACTCAAAGTCATTGAATCTTAGTGGGTAGGCTAGTCTTTGGGTGCAATAGCCATTTCTAAATCAACTATTGTGAATCAACTGAGTTCTTTCGAACCTCAACAAGCACAACACAAATTAACAACCCATAACCTTAGTCAATCTACTTTTTCAAGCTAGACTTGTAACATTGCATTCAGACCCACTTTCTCAAACTAAATCCATAACAACACAATCAGTAGAATCATCAACTAATAATTTAACTCTAAAACTTCTTTCTCAAGCAAGTATAGAGTACAAAGCTAGAATTGCATTGGCAACTAAAATTCCTCAATTAAAACACAAATTATTAATTGAACCCACTTCAAATAAACAATAAAATTAGTAAATAACAACACCCATTAGGTAATTAATGTATTCAACTACATACATAAATACACCCCCAAGAATGGGGTTTTTAGCCAAACATGATAGAGGACAAGAAACGTTACAAACAAAGTTGTCTATCAGATTTGGCAACAATCCACAAGTCTCCAAATGCTTAAATTGAAGCTTAAAATCTAACAAACCCTAAATCTCTACTCAAAAATGTAAAAACAATGTTTTAGAATGTTGAGGATCAGAAACCCCAGAAGTGGACAATGTGGGAACTCCTTTTCATCTTTTCAAAATTACATTTATATATTTCAAGAATTTCAGCATAGAGTTAACTCGGTGAAATAAGTCGGGCTTGCCGAACTGGTAGATGATGCACTGAGTGCTCCTCTACTAGGCTTTTTGGCGTGCCTTTTTTAGAAAAATCATTTTGTAACTTTAGGCGATTGAAATCACCCTCGCCGATCCGAACCACCATTTTTCTCGACAAGTTGGTCTTGTCTAAGAGCTGGCACTCTCGAACTTTGAGCAAGCTGAAGGTCCACCCGGTGAGTCGCCGAGTGGCTTTGGCAAGTACCAGCTTTGATTTCTTTCAACTTTTGCAGCTTTTTTGCTCCTATTTTGCCTCGTAATGTCCTTGCCATGCTCTTTTGCCTTTATTGCTGCAAATTAACATTATAACATCTGTTATGAGCATAAAATACTAAGCTCTAAATAAGTCAAAATCCCTGACTCATATACACCCCCTACTTAAAGTTTTCCTTCTCCTCAAGTAAATCACAAGATCAATCAGGTCAACATGGACGTCTATAAATAGTGCTACTTGGGACTCAACATGAACGCACACGAGGTTTGATCTACACAAGAAATGTTCAATTGTGCACTAAAAGCTTCAAATTGTGACTAGTCATAATCAAATAGAAGTCAAGCTCACAATGCTTGATTCAAATGCCATTTCAAGTTCAACAAGAAAATTTTGAATGCCCTTACATTAAGAAAGATAACATGTCCAGGAAAAGCTAATCAACATTTAAGAATTAAGGAATCAAAATCAACTTTCACACTCTAAAAGATAAACACATGAATGATTCAACCCATATGTTTTCCCGTATTTTCTAATCACTTGTCATTCATCTCAATCAAGATCACTGAGGTCTTTCAAGGCTTGTAAAGGGACAGAGGGTAAAGGTATGATCAGTTTTCCTTAGTGACTTCTACTTTCATGAAGAATGGATTGCATTTCTTTTCTTCTCCTTTTCTTCCACTCTTTTATATTTCACAATCCTCCTTATGTTCTTTCAAGCACAAAGATTCTTGTATGGCTCATTAGACACTCGTTTTCTCTCCATCATGCACTTTTTTCAGTCTTATTTTCTTTTGCTTTTCTATCTTTTTTTATTAATATGGAAAGGTTCCATCTTCTTTTTTCAAAATCATTTTCAACACAATTTCTAAAGGGTGAATTTTCACAAAGGTCTAGCTCATGGCATAAGTTGGCTATTCAAATGAACCACAACTTCATGAAGGTTTTAGGTGGGGAGGAAAAAGGTTAAATGGGTTCATGTTTCATCCAAAGAAAATAGTAGGCTCAAATAGTGTCAAGTTAGGTTCACACTCTCACAAGGTGGTCACAAAGAGGTATGATGGCAACTTTGTTCACTCTCAAAAATTTATTCCTACGATCATTTCTTTCATTCGCCAATGTTAGTCAGTTGGACCAACGTGGCAAGTTCTAGGTATCAGAAAGTACATATATCAAGAAAATCTCACCACACAAGGCATCGAGTACAATCATCGATCTTTGACTCTACAAATTGAACTCGCATGCAACGATCATCACATGACTCACTTCAACCATCGACTAGACACAATAAGATGCTAAGAGTTCACACATCACTTATGCAACTCAAATTTGCCTCATTGGACTTGCACAAACATATCGTTCAATCAAAAGCACTATTCAAGTCATCGGTATTAATCACAACCCATACTCAAATATTTAAGAGAACAACATAAACAATCATACATTAAGAATGGAAAAATGGAATAAAAAACAAACATTCAATTTTGGACACAGCCAAAAGTAGAAAAATAATCATGTGAAACAAAAGACAATCATTCAAAATAGAATAAATACAAACAAAGGAAATAGGCCTCCCAAGCAAAACTAAATAGTGTCCTTAATATAAAAGTAATGGAAAAGTCTCAGAAATAGAATAGTAAAAGAGTCAAGATCTCCATGTCTGGCTAAACTTGAGGTGAGCGTTGTGCATCTAGAGTTGTCTCTAGGATTGGGATGTGCCTCATAAGATCCAATCATCGAGGTATCCTAAATCGATGCCACCATCACCACCAACACCATCACACCCTCCAAGTCCACCAACTCATCATAAACTATAGTATCCTAGGTCCCAAGCTCTTCCTCATCTATCTAAGGAGTATCTGACTCATCATCATCATTAGCTGAAACAACATCTCTGATCGTAGTGGCCGGAGGGATCTCAGAAATAGTTTGAATCTCTGAGCTCAAAATCTAATGAAGGTCCACAGTGCCGAAGAACATAGATAAATCAGTGGATTTGAGCTAATCCACATCACACCTCAATCCTATAACATCATCCCTCAAGGTTGTCACATCGTCAGAATGTCGCCCTCCCTGCTCACATGCCTCCACTTGCACAATGAGGGCGTCCAATGCTAGGCAATGAGCAGTAATTAACTCTCGCTCCTCTCATAAGTCAACTCGGATAGGAGCAAGGGTAAGATAAATTGCCTGTTCAATCAACCTTGGGATAGTGGTCGCAACTCAGGAAGCACGTACATCAGCCGACTAGACTAGATGGCCCATCTTATATAGCATGTCATGTGTAAATGGGTTGCGGGAAGCAGTAGTAGGAAAAGAAAAATTGGTAGGAGCAGATGAGCTCGGTGTACCTGAAGACTCACCAGCATTAGTGGATTGAACAATGTATGTCTACAACGTATCTACATCAACAACTGGGGATGTGTCTATCGGCACTGCTCTCCTCCACTCAACCTCATTCCTAGTGTACTTGGCCTTGATCCTCCGAATGTCAGTAGAGGAAGTTGGAGCTACTTCCAAATCCATCTTTGCCACAAAGGGTTCTCTAGGTTGCCGACACAACAACGTGATCAGCAGTAGGAAAGGTAGTGATGTATGGCTCTTCTTGGTTCTCATGGCCATCTCCTGCTCAATTATCATACCTAGATTCAATCTATCCTGATCAATGATAGATCCCATCAGGGCAGCCTTCGGGTGCCGGAGGATAGATTCATTCTCTGATAGCGTGAATGTGCTGCTAATAAACCCGAACCAATACCTTGCATCTACATTAAGGTCCTTCTTCTCAATATCGACACTTGGCTCAATCCACGGAGGTGTAATGTCAGAAATCAAAGGTGCCAACCACCTCTTATGATAGTCTATGGTATCTGGATTGTGCACCCCACCACCTCATTTATGTTTGAACGGTTGCACTTCACCTTTCTACCTAGCTCCACCACATGATCAACTAGTGCAAATTAGTTGGCCTTTTTCTTTCTTTTCGAGATTAGCTTCCCGTACTCCTCATAGAACTCCAGGACCCAAAAAGGTATATAAAGGCCTTGGGACTGTGTGAATCTCTCAAGTTTGTCGAACAGAAATGTATCCCACAAAGATGGATACATGTCAACTACCTTATCAATAGAAAACTGCTTCTCTTCTAGAATCGTTCTTAATCCAGTTGCCTTTAATCTGTTAAACGAATGTGGAGGAGGTGCATGTGTCGGAGGCACTTGTGGTCCTTCTCAGACTGTTGTGCTTGAGGTGGAGGATGAGTTGGGAGTATTGGGAGTCTTTCTGTATCGTGTAGCACTTTTGAGAACAACTCAGCCCGTCTCCACTGAAGGGTTTGATCATCCTCTGGTTCACGTTCATTATCTATGACTATGTATGAGTAAGTTGCTTTTTAGTTTGAGGTAGCATGGAAATGATGAGCAAGCCAATTTCGAAATATTTATCTGGAAGCTTGTAAATATCTTTAAAATTGTCTATTTTCACATGAATTGAGTTAAGTTGCTTATGAGGTGAACACATAAGGAACTTCACATTTAAAAGATTGTAAATATCACACTGGAAAGTTGTTCCGTCAAAATTACAACTCCTACAATCTCCACTGAGATAACAATGCTGTCAGGATATTGGCAGGTGGCCAACACAGGAAACAACTGGGCTGCATCCAAAATTAACAGGCTCTACAACGTGTTAAGAGAGAGAGAAACTATTTTTTACATGTAACTTTTTGTTTCTGCACCTGAATTTTTACTTGGAATTAAATGTTGCAAACAATTTGTGCAATTTTTACCCGATATACATACAGTTGACTCAACTTACAATTGTTTTCGTATTTCCTTCTTCTACCAAGGGAAATCCTCCTTCCATATGTATCTCATATACATATGTTGTCTATATTAAGCAATATTATACCTTGAATAGGTAATTTAGAGAAAGATATGTATTCTAATTTTCCTTATTACTCCACAACAAGATTTTCTAGATAATCAGCAAATGAATTATCCTCTTTGTATATGTGTTGCACCTTGATTTTGAAACCTCTATGAAATTTCTTGTATTTTTATACTATTGTACTAATGTTCAAGGGTAAGGTCCACCTATATCCTCTTACATTTTTATCAAAAGAGAGTCATTCTTAATTATGAAATGAGTAAATTCTTGTACAACACAGTAGGATAGAGCTTCTATAATTGCAATTTCCTCTACCTCAATGTTTGGTTTGTCTGGGAAAACCTCAGCTTGAGCAAATATTAGATCTCCAGTATGTCTTCTAATACATATTTCGTAGGAGCTCTTACCAAAATTTCTCCAACTAGCACCAGTAATATTGCTTTAGTGATGATTCTCTCAATTACTATGATGGAATATTCTGCATTCTCGGATATTTTGTTTTAACCAACTGCCATATGTTGGTATTTACATGATGTACTAGTCTACAGAAGTTGATTCTTCCATCACGATTCATCTTGTTCCTCATTTTCCAAAGCTCTCATAGGATGATTAACCATGACTAGTATCGAGTGTGAATTGTTTTCTAACATTTAAATTTCTTTTGAATGTGTAGGAAAATGCAGGAGATCAAATGTGAATAATGGCCCCAGGTAAACTCAATATTTCGGAGTGAACGATATAGTTTATTTGAACTATTATATATATGTTTGAATACATTGTGAAATTTATTTTGTAGTACACCTCTTTAAGATAGTCCTTTCTAAGTATATAGTACAAGACATGATTTTTGAAGTTTATTGTACATCTATATATTGAATTATTTATTAGCTTATTAAATGTTTGAGATGATTTATATTATACAATTATGTGATAAGGGAATCTATCCAAACCAAAGTTATTATTTTTCAATTAGAAATTATCGCTATAAAAATCCTAGACAACGTTGCCACACTTTAAAAGTGTGGCTACACGGATGCCAATTGTGTCGCTTATTGATTATAAAATGTAGTATGTACATTAGAAAACGCTACACTTTATAAATTTTGTTGTTGAAGAAGTATAAAAAGCTACATTTTAAATTGTGGCCAATAACAAAGCAAAGGCCACACTAGAAACTGTGTTTTATCAAATAAAAGTGTTGCGAATGAGATGCTACAAAGCGTGACCTTTCTACCTCACCGGTCATGCTTTTTAAGTCTAGCTACTATGATAACAGTTGAAAAGTGTAGCCTATGGTCAAAGGTTACGCTAGTTTAGGCCACACTATACAAGTGTGGCTGAAAGACTAAAATGTTGTAGTGTTTTATGGATGGGTATCTTGCTTGGTACATTGTTTTGTACTAACACATACTCTTTCCTACATTTTCCCCAAATGTAGGGTTCGACAGTCGAAGTCACCCGTTTTGTGGCTAGAGGTTTCTTTGAGATATTTCAAAGAATTTGGTGAGTCCTCATGCTTCAATGACGGAGTTTCCTTGTTATAGTTTATTTCATGTATTTTCTCTTTTGTACATGATGTATGGGCTAGGCGCAATTTCATTCTATTGTATTAGATGACTATGATGACACAAGTGTATTAGACTTCCACTTTGCCTTTATAAAAAAAATTGGACTTGGAGTATTGTTTTACTCGTATTGTTCTATTTAGTATGTTGTGAGAGCTAACTGGCTTGTGTGGAGTCCTTCGGGGTTCTATACGTCATGTTATATATAGTGGATACCCTGGGTCGTGACAATTTAGCACAAAGTCAAGGCAAGAAACATAATAACATACTCACATGCATGCTCAACATAATTTAAAATGTAAAACAACTTCGGAGAACTAACCTTAATCAAAGATGCAAGAATTCGAGAGAGAAAGGAGATAAGAATGGATAACACTTCAGATCAAAGACTCGTAACATACCAGTGACTACATCAGGAGAATCTTCCTGATCTTGACAAGCCTGAAGAGCATAGAGCTTGTTTTGGCGATGTCCGACACCTGTACGAGATGAGTTACCCTGCTGAGTCGGGCGACCTGCTGGTGCTGCTGAAGTTGTAGACTGAGTTCTACCATTATTTCCTCTTTTACCCTCTATATAAGGACAATCCCTTAACATGTGACCAGACTGACCACACCCAAAGCATCCTTCTTTTCCTGCAAGACACTCACTCGGATGGTTCTTACCACACTCAGGGAAAGTTGAGTAGGCTTTGGTATCTGTAACACTTCCTTGAGACTTAGAGCCTGACGTCCTACCTTTCGGATCATTACGGAACCAGGGGGATGGAATACTAGCTGATGAAGGGGCTGGAGTCGATGACTTCTGCTGAAACTGCGAGCAATTTCCACCACCCAATTTCTGTTGGGAATACTCGTAATTACCTGTTCTTGCTTTCTTAGTCTCTTTAGCTTCGTCCCTAAGCTTATTACCCTCAACCTGCTGAGCATGAGTCATGAGCCTAGAGATGTTCATGTCTCCCAACAACATAGCATTTCGGCACTCTGTTTTCACTAAGTCTGACACCCCATAAAGAAACTTCTTCATCTGAGCCCTGGAGTCAGCAACCATGTGAGGAGCATACCTGGAAAATTGGTTAAACTTGAGCCCATACTCTTGGAAAGTCATGTTACCCTGCCTTAAGTTCATAAATTCCTAGGCCATTGCTTCTCTCAATTTTATGGGGAAAAACCTGTCCAGAAAGATTTCACTGAAACAATCCCAAGTAATAGGAGCTGCATATGTACCCCTGTTCTCCTTCCACTGAATATACAAGATATGAGCCACATCCTTAAGTTGGTAAGATGCTAACTCAAACCGATCATTCCCAGTTACCTACATCACTTTAAAGATCCTCTGGACCTCATCAATGAAGTTTTGGGGATCTTCTCCAACTTGCGATCCTAAGAACTCTGGCGGATTCACCCTAACAAAGTCTTGCACCCTGGCTGCAGCTGACCCAACATTGGAATTTACCAGAACTGGAGCCCACTGATTGTTCTGGTTGGCCACACTCTGAGCCAACATCTGAATTGCGTTCCTGAACTCTGCGTTCGACACTTCTTGATCAGGAACTCAAGGAGCTACATTTGCATTCCTGGCATTCGCATTCCTGGCGTTAGCTCTACGAGGAGGTATGATTACTGAAACATAAAACATCGAGTTAAAATGGAATTTAGATCATACCTTACGCACGATAAGAGTAACAAGAAAACAAACATTTCCTAAAACACTTTGTAGCCTCCCCCTCATTAGATGTGGTGCACTTCACACCCATGAAACGGACTCTACTTAGTGCAGCTTTTTAGACATCCTAGAACACTTAAACCTAGTGCTCTGATACTAAGTTTGTCACACCCTGAGACTACCCCCGAGACGCGAACATGGGACCTAGGACCACAAGTGATCCCAAGCTAACCCTGCTGGCATGATCATGAGCTTACTAAAGATAATAAACTGATGCGGAAGCTAAATCATAATTAAAATGAAAATATGGGGAATACCCATATACTATAACTGAGATAAATGATAACTGATGAGTTTAATACAAAAAAAATATTAACTCAATACTAAGTTGAATCTAACTATGTCTGAAAATAGCCTCTAACTGACTAGAAATGCTGGGACACTCCCCAACTAAGTCTAGAAAAACTGAAACTAAAGGACTAAAAATACTGAAAAGAAACTCATGACTATTGTCCTCGGAGAATGAGGACTCACCACTGATTCTGCTGAACTGGAGATCGGGAACCTATCTAAGCGTGATCTGGACGCTGAGAACCTGAACCTACATCACGAGAAGATGTAGCGCACATATGCATCAGTACTTGAAAGGTACTGAGCATGCAGGATAGAATACAGCTGAAATAACATATAACTGAACAAAGAAAATAAGAAATGAAATAATATGCATAAGTAGAGATACTGAATCTGTGCTAACTAAATGCAGTGACCAATTTATAATATGCTGAAACTGAATACTGGATATACTGATAAATGGTCAATGCAATAGAATCTGACTAAACTGTGGGAGCTACTAATAATCGATAATAAAAGCACATGAGCTAAATGTGGAGTCCGATGTATACGCCTCATCGAGAAGACCCAGTATACTATGCCAGAGGTATAGAGGCATGATGGCGTGATATGTAAATGATGCCCACAGAGGGGACTTACAGCCTATGTGGCTAGTAGTTCTGGGACTATTTGGGTACGTTGAACCCTAGTCCAACTCGGTATTATGCTACTCCCAATGGATTAAGTAATTAATACATTATGATTGAATTTCTGTAAGTTACTGGATAGCTTGAACTGAACATGCAAACTGAAAATGCAACAATTAAACTGAGATTGATGCATTAATTACTGAAACATGTATAACTGAATTACTGAATTATCTGACCTAGCATGTGTAATTCAAGAATTAAATAAATACATACCTAGGGTTCTGGAATTGATGCAATAAACTGAATATTAACATACTAATCTGATTTGGATCATTCTAACAGCTAAGAACCCAATAATTCTAATATTCAAGAAACCCTACGTATAGTCATAATAATGGAATCAAGAAACTGACTGAAAACTAGGGACCTAATAGGTGAAAGGAACCCACTAGTGAAATCCCACATACCTGGTGACGAATTTCACGGAGAAATCCTTTGATTTTTGGGCTGGAACTAAAGAAAACTTGATGCGTTCTTGAACTAGGGTTCTTGACTTCTTTATCCTCTTAACTTTCTAATTTTTCTAAGTTTGTTAATGATTTGACTTAAGGTAAGTTCTAGTTATATTTCTAGACCTAAACTGACTAAAACTGTAACGACCCGAGAGCACCCCCTAGCCGTTACATGCGTATTCGACCTCTCGGAGGTCTTATACAAGCCTTAGCATTCATTCATCGCATAGATCATAAAAATCACTAAGAATTTAAAACTTTTATTTAATAAAATCATAAGACTTCAAGAGTCATCAACATTTGAAAACATCAATACGCAAGCGGAACTACTAAGTCTCTTAGCCAATCTTAGACAAAAACTTAAAACGTACTAAGGGACACGGCCCTTTACAAATGACATGAAACTTAAGTGTCTATTACAATGACTAAGAAACTTCTAAACATAGTCCTCGAATCTTGAGGACATACCAAAGACTTGGAAGAGTGAAGCAATCAAGGAACTCCAAAGCACAATCCCTCCTAGTTACCACAACCTACACTTGTATTAAAATAGAAGAAAAGGGTTAGTACAACACACGTACTAAGTATGAGGATATGCAAAACATGCTAAAAAGGACATTTGTTTGGAAGTTATGCTTTCATGCCATTTTTGATAAAATTTCATGAACATCAACATAATAGGCACCTTACAAGTCACAACCAACAATACAAAGTCTTATGCTTCACAATACATCATAAACATACATACCCATTTACCTTTACCTTCTTGCCTTGGACCTCCACCTTAAGTAACCCTAAAGTAATACCTTTGTGCAATGTATGGGCAACGTCGCATACCATTACCCACACTAAGGCACCAGCTTAAGGTCACACAAAGTGCACTTACCATGCATACCTCAACCTTCACCAATTAATCACATAAGACACATAAGCACATAAGCCAACAAGTCACTTCATAAAACTAGAACACTCATCAAATGTCATCCCAAGACTCACCTAAGTAAGACATGGTGAGGCAGCCCATACTACCTCTCCATACCACACTCAAGTGATCCTTAAGGCTACACAAGACAAGCTCCAT
>JAJONZ010018077.1:0-18519 GCA_029582445.1 Solanum paucissectum | reverse complement strand
TTTTTTTTTTTTTTTTTTTTTTTTTTGATCATTTTTTTTACCTTGTTCTAAACCTTTTCAACTCATTATAATTTGGGTGACTTAAATAAAAGGTTAACTTTCTTTTGAACATTAACCTCTATCTAGTAATTTTGACCAACAAAATTGTGAACTTTTTTATAATAAAATAAATTTATATTTTAAATATTCAACACAATATTTATTGGCCCGTGCACATGGCTAGCTTTACTAGTTTTACTAGAAAATTAGTGAATTTGGCCGCGCTATACCCTCTTTTTATGAAAATAAAATAACTTTTAAACAAGATATATATTTGAGTAATTGATAAATATAAATTATTTAAAAGATGGTATTGAATTAAAAAAAACATAAGTTACAAAAATAAAAAGAAAACGAAAAAAATGAAAAAAACGAAGATAAAATTACCAATAAAATAAAATAACCATTTTTCTTTTGCCTACATCATCACTCCTCCGTAATTCAATTTTATACAAATTACAAATATCAATGAGTTTACCAAATAAAATTCATATGATATCAAAATGAATTCATTCATCAAATTATCTAAGAATCACAAATAAAAGTATTTTTATTTATAATTTCTTTGTTATATGATATACTAACACATAATATTGATAAATTTGTGAAGTATAATGTCTACAAATTTTAGTCTTTAAGTGTTTACTAATATATTTTAATGTATTTAATTATATCTTTTATTTATTTTGTTATATAATACTATATACAAAACACTTGTCAAGTTTGTGAAGTATACTCTTTTGAAAATTTAATCGTCATTAATATATTTGTATGCATCTAACCCTAGTTTCTTTTATTTGAGTTTAATATTATAAAACATGAAATAAACTTTAAAAAAAAAATAGAACAAAAAGGAAATGATACAATCTAGTTTCTTTTTCATTTTTGTTTTTTTTTTGTTTTTTCCCAACACGTTAATTATGTGCCTTTCTTAATCATAACTTTTATTTTTCAAAGTTTTCTCTCAAAATAGAAGTCATTTCCTTTCTTATTCAATTTTATTTCTTATTATTTTCATACAAAAATGATTGTGTCAATTACTACTCCTTCATTTATTTATATACTTTAATTAATATAAAAATTTAATTGTCTTTATTTCATAACTCTCATGACTTTTGATGATCATAACTCCTAAATTATATTAATAGTCATGTTTATTATTATTATATATATATATATATATATATATATATATATTATTGTTATTAATTTTATTGTAATTTTATTTTGTTACAGTATGTATATACTCCAACAGAGTTTTTCTTTTTTCTCCATTCGTTTAGTATTTTTTTTCTTGATTTCTCCACTTTATGTATAACTAATTAAATTAATAAATGTTTTATTCCTTTGTAAGAACCAATCCACGTATATTAGAGAAGTGACCTTCTAATTCAGCCCATGACAATATTAGAGAAGTGACTTTCTTATTCTACTTATAATGAATTAAAATTAAAATACCCTCTTTTGTTGTTTTAAATAATATCTCAAAACTTAAGAACAAAAGAACAATATAAAGATGAAGACAAGAAGAATACAAGACAAGAGGAACAATATGATATAACTTTCTTTCTTTCAAGTGTACATCAAATCTTCAAGTGTATACAATATAAACCCTTATACCTCTATTTATAGTGTAACATAGAGGCATACAAAAGGTTGGTCATAAACATGACATTACTCATAAATATAATGGAGGAGGTTATGGAGATGTAATGTTACAAGAATAATGGTTATAAAGGTGGAGGTTATCGAGATTATGGTTAAATTTATAATGGAGGAAAGTTATGGAGATAATGGGTGAAAGTAGCTTCTTGATGTAGTGGACATCCACACTATAATATTTTATAACACTCCCCCTTGGATGTCCGTAGATAATATGCCCCGTTAAAACCTTACTAGGAAAAAACCCTGTGGGAAAAAATCCTAGTGAAGGAAAAAGAGTACACAAATCTTTTAATACGCTTTGAATGTTGCCTCGTTAAAAACCTTATCAGAAAAATCCAATTGGGATAAAATCATTGTTAAGGAAAAGAGTACAACGCGTATTTTTCTCCCCCGATAAAAACATTACTTGATATCTCAGAGATGATGCATTCCAATCTTATATCACAACTTCTCAAATATTGATGTTGACAATCCTTAGTGAATAAGTTTACAAGATTATCAATTGAATGGGCCTTTGAACGTCTATCTCACCATTTTGTTGAAGATCATGTGTGAAAAAGACAGATTTTTGGTGAAATATATATATTTTGTCTGATCTCCTTTGATTGTATCCTTCCTTCAATTGAGCTATATATCATTTTCGTATATGGTGGTAAATATCCTTTTAAAAAGAAAATCACATATTTTGTGAATATGATAGATCATGATTCCAACCAAACACACTCCTGACTTACTTTATAGATCAATATTATTTCTGCATGATTTGAAGAAGTGTTTACTAATGTTTGATTCTTTGAATGCCAAGATATTGGTGTGCCTCCATATGTAAATAAATAGTCCATTTGTGATCGAGCTTTATGCGGATCAAATAAATATTCTGCATCTACATAATCAAATCATTTCTGACTCGGAGATCGATCATTTTAATTTTATTGAAACTCATGTTTTCTTCTCAAAGAAAATCATACATCTTCTATGTGTTGAGTCACTTGCTTTGTTATTTTCTTGTCATAACTTGCATGATAATATGACAATCCTTTCACATAACTTTCGTTATGTATATTAAATAATCTTCTAGCATTTGCATAACCAACAATCTATAATGGGGACCTTCGGTGAACCGCCGAGTGGTTCGGCGAGCTCGACCCAGCTCGCCAAACAACCCAACGTGCCTACTTTCAACCCATCATCTCGAATTCAACCCCGCAACCCTCGAAAACAAAATCAAAGCATGCACAACTCAAATTAAAACTAGAACCATAGCACCCATTACCCCGGGATACTCCGACTTCTCCAGGTTTTGCCAAATTTGGCCAATTGATGACTTTTGCCCTTAAGAATGACATCATCCGTTCTATCATTGGGAAAATTACGTCGTTTGGCACAAATACGGGCTACTCAGACTTCACCAAACTAAACCCAACGACATGCAAGCACAACCCCACGAAATTTAATTCATTTTAACGCACATAACTACGAGATTTCATCATTCAAAACAATACGAGCAAGATTATCAAATTAAAATAGGCATTCAAACAAATTAACACTATCAGAGAGGCCCAACACACATCAATACGATACGGTCATTTGCATAAGAGTACAATTTTGATAAAAGTAAACTCGGGATTCGGAAAACCAACCTTTTATGCCGATTAAGATAAGATTGAAATGCTAGGCGGAAATCCAATCCAACTCCGAGCACAAATCAACGACTAAAATACTCTAATAGAGCAAACATATATAAACTAGAGTGCGGATGTGAGTTTGGGAAGATAAAAAGTGAGGGAAAGTGAAAGAGTTGGAAGTTTAAACCTTTGGCCTTTTAAAAACCGTCCAGTTCTCGCCCACTCGGTAACATAAGTTTTCTGGCCGACCCACTCGGCGACACGCCGAGTAGGCTCTTACCTCGCTGAGTTTTACAGGACCTCTAGTTAATGTGGGGGTCCAAACGGTGGACTAGATCGCAATCGCCGACCTGGTCGGTGATTCGCCAAGTTGCTCTTAGGCTCGCCGAGTTTTACAGACTCCAATTTAAAATTGCCTTGAGTCCAACGGCGATCTGGGTCGGGGTCGCTAACCTCTTCGGCGATGCATCGAATGGACCTTTGGCTCGCTTATCTGCACTTTTCAATCACTTTCCACACTTTGACCTGCACAATCAACACACCATTATTCCAAACTTAAAAAGAAAGAAAATAAAACTTGGGTTGCCTCCCAAGCAGAGCCTTAGTTAACATCGTGGCACGACGTAAGTCCACCTTCAAACCTCATTCTTGGGGTTGATCATAGTGTCACTAGGCAACCCCCTTGCTGTCTCAGGTTTAGATGAGACGAGATATGACCCATTTGGGTGTCCAACTGCTTGATTGACACTGAATTGAAGGTGACGGTCAGGCTAAGGGTCGACACGTCTTCTTTTATCTCTTTCAAGATCTTGTCCGACCCCTCAACTTTATTGAGGGTACGAGAAAGCATATCCTCAGACCTACCACCTTCCGAATCGAGAAAGCATATCCTCAGACCTACCACCTTCCGAATCCTTTGGCTTTTGGCGCTCGTGGGGAGGCACATACCTATCGTTCTCCCCATCTTTCCAATTTGGATTACAGTCTCTCCATTCATGATCTCGATCTTTCCAACCTTCATCCCTACTCCAACCTTGGTTACCACCCTGCCTCGGGTAGTTTGAACGATAACCACCGCCTTGGTTGGCTAGGAAATTCACCTCTTCATTATACAAGGCCTCAAACTTTGACTCATCCGGATTAGCACACCCGACACCCACGACATTGACACTTCGAGCACCAGCTCCCATGACATTTTTACATAAAATGTCAATTTGTGTCATAATCTTGGCCATGATCTGGTCCCTCTCTTGGTCCTTCTCCACCTATTCCTTCGTCAACTTGAACGTGAGAGGGGAGACATGATCTTCACGGGTGTACCATGCCCTGTTTATGGTAGTCATGCCATCCAAGAGCTGAGCCGCTATCACATAAGGTTGCTACATCAAACCTCTCGGAGAAAGTTGGTCAGCAACACCCTTATTTACCTAGTCGAGACTCCGGTAAAAATACTACAACAACACGTTATCAGGCAAGCCATGTGTTGGGCATTGAAGCACCAACTTTTTGAATCGCAACCAAGTTTCATGAATTGGCTCGCCTTCAAGACGCTTGAAGCTCTGAATGCTGTCCCGAAGAGTCATCGTCTTCAAAGGAGGGAAAAATTGCACATTAAATGCGGTAAGCAACTCCTCCCACGAAGTGATTGATTCACGTAGTAATTCAGCCAGCTAGTTGCACGCTTCTCCCATCAAAGAGAACGGGAACAACCTCAACCAGACTGATTCTTGGGAGATATTCTTGAAGGCGAATGGTCCGCATACATCCATGAAGTTTCTAATGTGCTCATGAGGGTCCTCATGAGCCAAACCACTGAAAAGCCCCGTTAGTTGCAAGAGTTGCAACATAGTACTCGTGATGTGAAACACCGCATTCCAGGGAGAGATATAATAACACCTCGAAAATCAGAACAAAGATTGAACAAGAGAGAAGGGCAAACCACGGAGGGGGTCCATGGGCCATGAAGAGGACCAAGACCCATCACCTTGCTCATGGTTGTGCACCCAAAAAAAGGTAATGGTTCGTGGAGCTTTACACGAGCCGTGAAGTGACCCGTGAAGGGGACACAAAACTACCATGTCTATGGTGAAGGACCACGGACCACTAGACGGTCCGTAGAGCTTCACACGAGCCATGAAGTGGCTCGTGAAAGAGGCCTGCCAGACTTTGAGGTTTGGGTCAACTTTAAACAATTATATCTTTCAACACAAAATGATTTAGATGGACCACGATATATCAAATTAAAGGTATTTGATTCCTCTTTTCAACGCCACAAAGTTTTCCTAATTTTGAGCCCGGAGTTAAAATTTATGCTCGTTTTAGTGAAGCCTTGTTGGGCAGAGTATCTTCACGACCACTTGACGGGCCGAGATGCTTTCAACGGCTGGTGAAGCCTATCTTGAAGTCACTTCGTCAGCTTTTAAGTGAGGTTTCACCCCCAAAGTCACGGGTTAAGAACCACATGTGTCTAAAGGGTCCATAAAGCTCCATACGAACCGTGAAGTCGTCCGTGAAGGTAAATTGTTAGACGTAGAGTTTAGGGTTAACTTCAAATGCTCATATATTTCAGAACAAACTCAATTAGGTAACCCATGACCTATCAAATTAAAGATCTATGGAGCCTCTTCCCAAGGCCACCAAGTTTGCCTAATTCCAAGCTTGGAATAAAATGTTATGCCCGTTTTAGTGAAGCCCTATCGGGCAGGACATCTTCACGAGCTGTTAGATGGGCCATCATGCGTTAGACGACCCCGTGAAGCCTGTCTGGAAGTCACTGGGTCAGCTTTAAATTTAGGATCACATTGTTCTTTTCCCCTATGCGTTTGGTACTTAAACTACATCATTTTACTCAGTCTAAGCCTAATAATCTAGTCCGAAACTACCCAGAACCCTCATTCTCCTAAAATCATCTAGCTTAGAAAGAAAAAAAGAGAAAACATGCAATAGTTTTTCCAAGAACAAGCATAGGTCTTCCTAAAGTTCAGCCCCCAAATCCAAAGGATTTCTCTGTAGTTTTCATCACCAGGTATATGGGATTTCACTACTGGGTTCCTTCCACCTATTAGGTCTCTAGAATTCAGTCAGTTCTTCTCATAAATTGTTTAGACCTAGGGTTTTCAAAACATTGGATATTCATTGATTCAGCTGGTTTTCATGATCTAAATAACATATTTCTTGGAATATTTGCATAGTTTCGTAAATAGAATTCAGAACCCTAGTTTGTATTACTTATCAGCACCTGCTAGGATGATCAGTCACAATTTCATGCTTAAATTTCAAATGCCATATATTGTAGTTTATTTATGTTGCATTCCCAGTTAGCAAGTTAGTATTTTGTGCTACTAAGTATTTCAATTGCATTTTATCTTTACATTCAGTTGGGAGTAGACTTAGTACCGAGTTGGATTTGGGTTCAGCGTACCCTAAAATTCTAAGAACTACGTGCCCTGTTGGGCATCAATTTTTAGTGATCACACCACAGTCATGCCTTTATACCCCTGGCAATGTATATTGGGTCCTCTCGATGGGGCGTATATATTGGACTCCACGTTTAGCTCGCGTGGTTCAAGTCGGTTAATAGTAGCTCCCAGAGTCAGACTCTTAGCGCATTGACTAGGTTTTAAGCATTTACTTAAGTATACAGTTCAACATGTTTTCTTCATTATTAGAACTTGGTGATTGCATCCAATTTATCTTTCAGTACATATCTATATCCTTTCTTCAGATTATATCATTTCTCAGTTATGCATTGTTCAGCTTATATACTTTGTTCATCTTAGCATATCTATATCTTTCATACTCAGTACATTCCAAGTACTGACACATACTTTGTGCTACATCAGTTTATGATGTACGTTCAGGCAGTCAACATCCAGCTCAGACTTAGTCTGATTTCCAGCCTATACACATCAGCTTTAGCGTTGAGTCCTCATAGTTTGAGGATGTTTCTTTATGCTTGGTTTAGTTAGTATATTTTCAATATTTTTAGAGTTAGCTGGTGACTTATCCCGACAGCTCATCAGTAGTAGAGGTTTTCAGACATAGAGTAGGTATTAAGTTGTTTTTGGGTTGTTCCCCTTTAACATTCTGTTATATTCTAACTTGAGTTTGTTTTAGTAGTGACTCACTTTACAGTTATGCTTCCACTTTCTCAGTTATATTTCAGTATGCTTGTGACATGCTAGAAACAGGGTTAGTTTGGGTCACTTGTGATCCTAGGTCCCGTGTTACCTCTAGGGCGTAGCCTCGGAGCGTGACACCGTGTGCGAGGACTAGTTGAATACTAGGTTAGTACTCTTTGCTTTGATAGGCTGGCATTAGATGTATAATTATTTGATATTGATGCCTTGTTTGAATGTGGGTGATGATATGCATTGAACTGTTTACTCATTTTCATGGATTTTGTGGTATGATCCCAGCCCATGCATTTACATATTTATCGTTCATGATGAGATACTATTTTGATCAATTTTTTATTCTAAATTGGTTTTAACAGGAGCCGTACCACCTAGGTCACTTTACTTGTTGATTTTTGAGATTACGAGGCGTCAGGGACGTGCTACTTTTTATACTTGAGATATTAGAGGCATTTGGGATGTGTGATGAGTCTGAGATTTGGACTCATTTAGGGCTTTATTTAAAATGATTTAGTGTCCTCAAATGCTTATTTTGTGCCAATAACTGATGAAAAACCCTTGATTTCCAGGTATATGGATTGAGGAACATAGCATGAACACTATTTGCAAAAAGGAACAAAGAAAGCTGAAAGAGCGAAGAAATGAAAGCCTGGTGATCGCCAAGTCCCTTTGGTGAGTCACCGAATAGCTATTTGACCGCCTAAAGTTCCAGTGTGCCAAGCCTTGAAGGAGAAAACCAAATTGGTGAGAGAATGGAGTAGTCGGCGAGTCACCAGTGCTTTTGTCATGTTGTGTTGGATCGCCCAAAGTTACAGAACTTGAGGAAGCTGAAATCCAAGGCAAAAAGGCGAGTACATTGACCAAAGGGCGGATCAACGAGCCTGACTTACTGCGCCGAATGGTCCTTCGCAGCATATTTTTGGTGAATATAAACATATTTTTGAACATTTAGTTTAGTATCAATTAATCTTTTTATTTTATTAGCAAGTATCATATTTTTGAATAGTTTGAACTCTGAGTATTGAGACAAGTTTTTCCCTTAGCTTTGAAGAATTGAAGTTTTTCATTTTTGAGAAATTGGAAGTGGGTCTTTGAGATTCTTCAACTTTGACCATTGTAAGGACGAAATTAATCTTACCAGTTGATGGAAACTCAATTTGGTAACGATTTTTATCTTTTTATAATGTCTATATAAAATCCCAAGAACCCGTCTCATTATTATCATTTTCGTATTGTTTGCTACTGTTGTAGTTGATAATTGAAACAAAAAAACCTCCTCTTTATTTGACATTCGTGTCACCCTTGATTTGAATTATGTTTTTATTCGTAAATGTCTATTCCTATGACTGACTTGATCATATTCATACTTTCCTATTGAATCTTAAACACGTACCACTCCCTGTGTGATTCGACCCCAACTCATTTAGTTGGGTTATATACTGACTAGCGATCGTTGACACTTAAAATTAGATGAAGTGTTCTTGAAACGTTAATCAAAATGGCGCCGCTGCCGGGGAGTGGTATTGGTTAAGATTCTTTGGTTAAGTTGAATTTTGTTCTTGTTAGTCCTAGTTGAATCTACTTACTTTTAGTTTTGGTTTGTGTGTTGCTGTTTGAACAGAGGAAATGAGTGTGAACGGAAGCAATGGTAGCCAAGTTGGCCACTAAGATGACATCGGCAACCTCAACGATGTCAATGAGCTTAATGTTAATGACCCTCATCTAATGAGTGGAATTGGTGCCATTCTCTTGCCTCCGGCTGAAGGGAACGATGTGTTCCATATTACAAGTACTATGTTGCAACTCTTGCAATTGAAAGGGTTGTTTGGTGGGCTCGCTCATGAGGATCCCCATGAGTATATTAGAAACTTTGTTTATGTTTGCAGGCTGTTCTCCTTCAAGAACATATCCCAAGAACCGGTCCAGTTGAGGTTGTTCCCATTTTCTTTAATGGGAGAAACATGTAAGTGGCTGGCTGAATTGCCACGAAACTCAATCACTTCGTAGGATGAGCTTGTCACCGCATTTCAAGTTCGATTTTTTCCCTCCTTCGAAGATGATGACTCTTCGGGATAGCATCCAAAGCTTCTAGCATTTGGAGGGTGAGCCAATTCATAAGACTTGGCTACGATTCAAGAAGTTGGTGCTGCAATGCCCAACTCATGGTTTTCCCGACAACGTTTTGCTGCAATATTTTTACCGAAGCCTTGATTCGGTGAACCAGGGTGTAACTGACCAACTTTCTCTAGGAGGTTTGATGCAACAACCTTACATTATAGCAGCGCAACTTTTGGATGGTATGACCACAATTAATCGGGCTTGGTACACCCATTAGGATCAGGTCTCCCCGCTCACTTTTAAATTGACCAACGAGCAGCTTGAGAAAGATCAAGAAAAAAACCAAAACATGTCAAAGATCATTACGCAACTTGACATTTGGTCCAAAAATGTCATGGGAGCTGGTGCAAGAAATGTCAATGTTGTGGATGTTGAGTGAGATAATCTCGATGAGGCCAAGTTTGAAGTGTTGTACAATGAAGAGGTGAACTTCCTAGCCAACCAAGAAAGTGGTTATCGTTCAAACTACCTGAGGCAGGGTGGTAACCCAGTTTGGAACAAGGATTAAGGCTGGAAAGATTGTGATAGATAGTGGAGGGATCGTAACCCTACTTGGAAGGAAAGGGATGGGGAGAAGGACATGCACATTCCTCTACACGAGCATCAAAAGCCAAAGGATTCGGAGGGTGGCCGGTATGAGGATATGTTGTCTCGTATTCTCAACAAGGTGGAGGGGTCTGATAAAAGTTTGAAATAGATGAAAAAAGATATGTTGACCGTTAGCCAGACAATTACTTCTCACTCCTTCACTATTAAACAGTTAGAGACCTAGATGGGTCAGATTTCATCTTATTAAACCCGAGACAACAAGGATGGTTGCCTAGTGATAATATGGCCAACCCCAAGAATGAGGTTTGAGTGAGGACTTGCATCGTGCCACGGCATTAACTAAGGCATTGCTTGGGAGGCAACCCAAATTTTATTTGCTTTCTTTTTGTTTTTGAAATAATTGTGTGTTGATTGTGTAGGTTAAAGTGTAGAATGTGTTTGAGAAGTGTTGATTGGCGAGCTAATTGTCCAGTCAGTGACTCGCCGAAAAGGTCGGCGAGCCTGACCTGGACCGCCGTTGTACCCAAGAGATTCTAAGGTTGGAGTCTGTAAAACTCGGCGAGCCCATGGACTACTTGGCGAACTGCCGACCAGGTCGGCGATCATGACTTTGTTCGCCGTTTGGACCCCGACTTTAACTCGAGGTCCTGTAAAACTCGGCGAGGTATGTGAACACTTGGCGTGTCGCCGAATGGGTGAGAACTGAACGGTTTAAAGGCCAAAATTTCAAAAGTACAAAATCTTTCACATTCTCTCACTTTTTAACTTTCCAAAATCACACCTGCACTATAGTTTTCTATATTTTTGCATTATTACCACTTCTTAGTCGTCGATTGTGTGTTCGAAGTTGGATATCTTTGCCGCCTAGCATTTCAACTTATTTATTCGGCATAAAAAGTTGGTTTTCCTAACCCCAAACTTGTAATTAGCAATTTTTACTCATTTGCAATTGTTTTTATCCTAGTGAAGTGTGTTGGGACTCTCTGATCTATAAATGTGTGCTTAATTGCCTGTTTTGAATTTGTAGTCTTGCATATATTGCCTAATTGTTGATTTCCCAAAATTGCGCGCTTAAAATTGATCAAATTCTTATGGGTTGTGTTTTATTGTTGTTGGGTCTAGTCAGGTGAAGTCTGAGTAACCCAAATTTGTGCCAAATGACATGCTTTGTCCAATGATGGAGCGGTTGACGTCATTCTTAGGGGCTAAAGTCGTCAAATGGACAAATTTTGCAAAACCAGGAGAAGTTGAGTATCCCGAGGGCATGGGTAGTATGGGTCTTAGTTTAATTGAATGAGTGCATGTTTTGATTTTATTTTTGGGGGCTGCGGGGTTGATTTTGGAAGTTGGGGTAGAAAGTAGGCATGTTGGGCAGTTTGGCGAGCTGGGTCGAGCTCCCCGAACCACTCAGCGGTTTGCCAAATCCCCCCTGATCGCCTTTAATTTAATGCTAATCTTGAGTTTTGGTTCTGTAACTTTCGGTGAGAAGCCTGAGTTCGTTGAGTGCACTCGGCGACTCGCCAAAAGTCTTCTTTGATCGCCATTTATGCGCCTCTAACCACTAAAATGCACTGTAACTTTCAACGGGCTTGTCTTTGCTTACCGAATGCTATCGGCGATTCACCGAAAGGCCCTTCCCATCGCCGACTTGAAATTTTTCTTGGAAATTTTGATCCAATTCTTTCGGTGAGCCTGATCTGGCTCGCCAAAGCGATTAGGCGACTCGCCGATTGGTTCGGCGAGTCTGTCTGCAACTGTTTGTCTTCAAACCTTTGTTGAAATGAATCTAACTCTTTCTATGATGTTTTTGCAGACATGGATAGAACCAACCTCAACATGCCACCTCGTAAAAGAGCACGAGGCATAGTGCTAAATGAAGGGGCAACCAATCTCTCTAAAAAGGGAAAGACGACACCTCCTAAGAGAGGCAAGGGCAAAGGAAAAAAGCCAGCATCTGAGGTTCCGAAGCACAACTCCGACAGTGAGGGAGAGTCCTTTGACTCCTAAGCTGCATTATCTGAGCCGAAGGATGACCAGCCACTACAGTCCCGGGGGGCGAAGATTCATGCTAGGTCTCGCCCAGACTCATCGAGGGCTCCTGCAGCCACTTCTCCTGCAGCAGACACAGTGCCAACTCCGGCACCACCTGTGGCCCTAGTGCCACTAGTAAATATTCCTCCTCCCATGCTACTTAATAGATTAAAAGTTGATGGGTTGCGGACTATTCTTGAGGAGAAGCTGCTTTCTATAGAGGGCCTAGATGGCAAATACTTCAAGGTAAGGGAGACACTCCAGTACCATCGGTTTGAGCAGTTTACCAGGCCTCGAGGCCCATACATCCCTACATGGCTCCGAAAGGTTTACTCAGCATATGGTAACCTGGCCCCTAAAGGCAAGAATAAGGCCAGTACTTTCAGACCGGTAGGGTCCATCATGGTACGGGGGACAGTACTGCACTGTAGTCGTGATCACATCAACACGATATTTGATAGAGGGTCAATCCTTGACTACCCGAATTTTGCTACCATTACGACACCCTTGGATGAGCTCAAGGGCTGGCTAGCTCACCTCATCTCTGACACCATCTCGAGGTGGATTGAGGCTGGAGTTCCGATCGAGAAGAAAGATTTGAATGTAGCTGTGCGATATTGGTTTGGATTCATCAGCAGCTCCATTATGCCATCCCAGAACGAGTCCATCTTCCGCCATCCTAAGGTGGCCTAACTCGGTTCGATCATAGCTAAGAAGAGCATTGACATGGGACTCATCATAGAGTAGGAGATGTCCATGAGGGCCAAGCAGAGACAAATGTCTCTTCCATTCCCGGTGCTGATCACATAGTTGTACCAGCATGCTGGAGTTCCTCATAATGAGACGAGAGATTTTGAGGTCACTCCTACATCCTCCACTGATATGCATCGTATAGAGGCCGAGTATACTCGGGAGGAGGCAGACAGGAGGAGAGCAATTTCGGTGGACACATCCCCGGAGATTGATGTAGAGATGATTCTTGCAGAGGCACCTTTGCCTACTTTTGCGTCCGAGCCTTCAGGTACATCTTCTCCCACTTCTTTCTCCCAGGCTCCTGGAACTTCTGCCCCTTCCCAGCCTGCCAAGATTACTCAGGCTATGATCCTGAAGATGGGGCACTTAGCCCATTCAGCGGATGTGAGGGCGACTCGATTGGAGATTACGATACCATGGATGATTGAGAGTGTTATCCTAGCTGCACTAACTTCTTACGAGCATCCATTGACACTCTCACTGTGAGAGTTGAGACTTGTGAGAGTAGACAGGGGAGACTTCAAAGGTAACGACTTTGAAAACAGAGGTTGTAGATCTGAGAAAGGATGTGGACTACTTGAAGTCCACTGACTTCACTTCATTATTGGAGGCAATAAATGATGTGGATGCCTCGGCCAGTTCTGAGATTCCTCCGGTTACCATCGGAGATGTGCCGATGGATGATGTGGTAGCTGATGAGTCGAAGGCAGAGACCGATGAGGAGTAGATTGAGGTGAGAGAAGAGAGCATCTATGGAGACTTGCCGGATCTAGAGGAGACGATTGTACAGTCAGACATCGCTGACAGAGACATCCATGGCAGGCCTTAGTGGTTCGACTGTTGCTGTTTCTACACGGGCACTGATGCCTCGACAGATAGAGCGACTGCATAGACATGACATTTCTTTACCTCCCTCTCTGTCACTTTTATTGATGTTTTAGTACTTTATTGCATTTGACGACAAATTTTTTATTTTGTTTGTGGTGGAGTGAGATATTTCCATACCTACCTCTTGTGAATATTACGTTTGTCTACATATTGAGTTTTGTGCTATAAATTGTGTTTTGGCACTAGTTTGTGGATGTTTGAACTTGTGGCTCCTTGTGTTAATTGCAAATAGTTTTAGGACCCTTTTGAAAAAACAAATTTGCCACCTCTTCTGTATTTTATTGTGGCTGTTCTTGTGGAAATTTGAGTATCGTTCATGATCAATACCGATGACTTGAATAGTGCTCTCAATCGCATAAAAATGAATGTCCGGCTATGATGAGGCCAAATGAAGTTGCATAGGCAATATGTCGACTTTTTGCATCTCGTTGTGACTAGCTGATTATCTAATTGAGTCTCTTGTGATGAACATTGCAAACTAGAAAAAATATGGAGTCTTGTTTGATATTGGTGCCAAAGCCTTGTGTGATGAACTTACCGTGAACCTTGTGTTATGACGCCTAGAAGTTACCCCGTTGGTCCGGTTGACTAAGTCATGCAAGATCTTGAAATGATCTTAGGCAACAATTTTAAAGAGTGAAACAATTTGACATTATATCTCTTTTGTGGCCTACCTTGTGAGTGCGTGAACTTTGCTTGAACACCCTTTGAGCCTTACCCTTTTCTTGGAAGAAACTTGATGCAATTGTGAACTTTATTTATTCATTCACCCATAATCCTCATGATTTGTGGTTTGTTTGAATAACCAACTTAGGCCAAAAGCCTAAGTTAGGGGTGTGGTGAAAAGAAAAGGTAAATCAAGAAGTGCAAAGAAGGCCCCGTTGACCCATGGTTGTGAAAAAGATAGAACCCCTTCATACAAAAAAAGAAGATGAAAAAGAAAAAGAATGAAAAAGTTTTAAAATAAAGTTGTGAAAGTGCAAAAGAAATGGGGTGTCCAATAGTCCATGGAAAGTGAATAATGGGGTGAATTTTGAGCATGAATGAGAATGATAAAGGAAAGGGAAGAAAGTATTGTTCATACCACATTTCATGAGGATAGCAGCCACTGAGCCTAAATGACCATACATTTACACTCGGCCCCATTACAAGCTTTCAAAAGACCGTTTTGATCTTAAGTGAGCTAAAACAAGTGTTGATTGGAAAATAAAGGCAAACCTATGGGTGAAGTCATGCATGTGTTCATATTTGTGAGTGTGAGAGTTATATGTGATTCCGGAACTATAAAGTGTTGAACCATTGTGTTTGAATATGGAATCATTCTTTGTGTGAGGGCACTTGAGTACCTTTGTTGAGCTTGAACTTGCATTTGAAGCAAGTATTGTGAACTTGAGAATCTTTGAGTGCACAATTGATCCTTGTATCAGTAAGTTGAGTCTTGTTGTGTGCATTCATGTTTGAGTTTTGTGTAGCACTGTTTGAGACATCCTTTTTGAACTGCTGAACTTGAGTTTTACTTGAGGACAAGCAAAAGTTTAAGTTAGGGGTGTTGATGAGTCCTAAATTTGGACTCATTTAGCGTTTTATTTACAATGATTTAGTGTCCTCAAATGCTTATTTTGTGCCAATAACTGATGAAAAACCCTTGATTTCCAGGTATATGGATTGAGGAACAAAGCATGGACACTAATTTGCAAAAAGGAACAAAGCGAGATGAAAGAACGAAGAAATGAAAGCATGGTGATCGCCAAGTCCCTTTGGCGAGTCACCGAATGGCTATTTGACCGCCTAAAGTTCCAGTGTGCCAAGCCTTGAAGGAGAAAACCAAATTGGCGAGTGAAAGGAGCAGTCGCCGAGTGGTTCCGCGATGCAGTGTTGGATCACCCAAAGTTACAGAATTTAAGGAAGCTCAAGGCCAAGGCAAAAAGGCGAGGAGCTTGACCAAAGGGCAGATCACCGAGCCCGACTTACTACGCCGAATGGTCCTTCGCAACATATTTTTGGGGACTGTAAATATATTTTTGAACATTTAGTTTAGTATCAATTAAGCTTTTTATTTTATTAGAAAGTATCCTATTTTTGAATAGTTTGAACTCTGAGTATTGAGACAAGTTTTTCCCTTAGCTTTGAAGAATTAAAGTTTTTCAGTTTTGAGAAATTGGAAGTGGGTCTTTGAGATTCTTCAACTTTGACCATTGTAAGGATGAAATTAATCTTACCAGTTGATGGAAACTCAATTTGGTAACGATTTTTATCTTTTTATAATGTCTAGCTAAAATCCCAAGAACCCGTCTCCTTATTGACATTTCCGTATTGTTTGTTGTTTGTTGTTGTTGTAGTTGATAATTGAAACAAAAAAACCCTTTATTTGACATTCGTATCACCCGTGATTTGAATTATGTTTTTATTCGTAAATGTCTATTCCTATGACTGACTTGATCATATTCGTACTTTCTTATTGAATCTTAATCACGTACCACTCCCTGTGGGATTCGACTCCAACTCATTTAGTTGGGTTATATACTGACTAGCGATCGTTGACACTTAGAATTGGATGAAGTGTCCTTGAAACATTAATCAATGTGCTCAGTCTTTACTTGACTGGTTGGCGCATCGACGCCCTTTCATGCATGATTTTGGAGTTTCTGGCGCCTCTGAGTGTTTATTGGCTGGGTAGGTGGCCTTGTTATTGGTTACTAACGGTTTGAGGTTGTTGCTCATGGTTTGAGGCAGTTATCTCTAGTTTGAGGCCGATGTTTACGGTTCAAGGCCGTTTTTCCAGTTTGAGGTTGATGTTTTGTTGTTCGTGGTCGTTACCTTTGGTTAGAGGTTTTGATGGTAAGTAATGGTTCTGAAGCTCACCTTGCATTCATATATATTGCCTATCACCAGTATACTTGTTTGTTGTTTGTACCCTATGGTGTGTGGGGGTCGGTTGGGTTATGTTTGTTGTTTGTACCTTCCAGGCTTATAGGGGTTCTGTTAGGTTATTGTTTGACTATATTTTGTTCTCTACTATTGTTTTATTGTTACTTGTTAGGTTTTGACTTTATAATTATGCATGTGGTTCCTCCTGACACTAGGTAGTTGACTTGGTATCTTAGTTACTTGCGATCTAGGTACGTTCTTGACTCGATTTCTTACCCTTTGTTTCCCGTTTCTATTCTCTATTTCCTATCTACTTTAGTATCTCCTTTTTAGTAACTTGTGCTATGCTTTTCTTATTATTTGTTGTTTATGCTTGTGTCATTCTTTGAGTTCAGTCAGCCATTGCCTGTTTAGTATCGTTTTTTGTTGTAACATCTAAGAATTTAGAAGTCTAGAAAAGGAGCCAAGTGGAAGGTTACCAGCCCATAACTGAGCCATGGAACCTTTCATGTAGACCTTCACGGGCCATGAAGGGCACCACAACTCGTGGTGGTGCTCGTGGCTACCTTTTAGTGCGTATCCCAGAGGATCTCCCCTCTCACGAGCCCTTAGACGGCTCGTGCAGAGCCTAACGACACGTAGTGGTGGTCTTGGAGGGGAGGCATAATCCACCTCAAGGCCAGCCTCCTTCCACGAGCCCCTAGACGGGTCGTGAAGGGCTAGACGGCCTGTAAAGGTGGGTGTGTGGTGGATGAGGGCTTGCCTAGCCACTGGTCTAGGGACCACGACTTCCAGACGGCTCGAGGACCCCTAAACAGCTCGTAATGCCCTCCATCTGGGGGCTAGCGTAAACTGTAAGTCAGGTTCAGTTGGATCTTTTCCTAATTATTTTATCTTGATACTACATTGTTTTTCACTTACCTAGGACCCTTGTATAAGTAATTTTAACCCTCAAATCAACACATTGAAGTCATTCTCTCAAATTTACAAAAGAAGAAGAAGTCTTCCTCTTAAAATATTTCTCTCTAAAAAAGCTCGAAGAAGACGGGTCGAACCTAGGGTTCCAAGTCAAGTCTCCAATCCCTCCATTGAAGTTAAGCAATTGGCATTGAGGTATGATAGTTTTAATCCATGGAAGCCTTTCATCCATGGAGTTCCCAGCTTCTCCAATTTTCAAAGTTAGAATTCTACATATGTATTAGGGTTTTCTTCTATGTTATGGACTCTTTTAATTATTGATTTAATTGATTGAATTATGATCTCTTATTCATGAATTGAGTTAATCTCTTGTTTTTATAATGATCCCCCGTGAACCCATGTAATCTCCATGTTTTCCAAGTTATGAATATATAATGTGGGTTTTGGATTATGAAAGAGAAGTTTATGAAATCAAGCATGTTCTCATAAAATCTATGTAAATGTTTTAAGGTTGCTTTGAGAGTGAAGTATCAATGATGTTTTTATTGTTTTGTTGTTGAAAGGATTTCTCATATACACATGTAAGCATGATTTGTGAAAGGTTTTCTCACGTGATAAGGGTTCTTAGGGTTGAAAGACTTTCTCACCTAAAAAGAACCAATCTTAGGAGTGTCTAGATAGACATTAGCTAGTGGATCCACATAAGCTAGAAGTTCATGGTCCTTACCATGGCAAGTAGGACAACTCCTTTCTGTGTGGGAGACACCGGATTTCATGATGATAGCTCGCATGGTCTTATATGTCGGTTAAGGCTACTTCCCACAAGCAAGTTTTAAGGTTGAAAAAGTACAAAAAAAAATCCAAAAATCAAAAGTTGGGTGTCCCCATCTTATGACTTTTATTTTTTGACTTATAAGTCACTTTAAAAA
>JAJONZ010018076.1:0-12125 GCA_029582445.1 Solanum paucissectum | reverse complement strand
TATAAAATGTAATGTATCTTACTTAACAATTAATGTATCTCGCGCATCAGATTAATGTATCAGCGCTTATATTATTGTATCCGTTTTGAGGAATTTCTGTAATTATAAACTTTTAAGGGATAAATTGTAATTTTAACTTAAAAGTATGTGATTTCTGTAATTTGCCCATAAAAATTCTCTAATAATAAATAGAACTTTGGAGCAATTATTAATCTCTTTGTTTCCACTCTAAGGTGAGATATATTCCTTGTTAGTTTTCTATTTTATTTTTCCATATTTGCTAGTCGATATGAATCAATAGGAGTCCTCGGATACATCATTTCCAACACTACGATTGATTAAACTGATCAATTGTAGAGAGTCAGTTTGCATTTCAGCTCAGAGCACTAAAGAAGAGGTAGAAAATACTGAAGATGGTTAGTGATTTCATTATTGTCAGGTACATACCTTCGATGGAGAATTATATTGTATGTACAAGGCGAAAATTATTTCTTCATATTTTGGCCCCTTGCACCTTGTTTGGATGGTTGTTTAGTATGTTTTCATAATGTGTCGTATTATATTGTATCGTACTGTATTATTCTAATAAATACAACGTTTGGATTGATTGTATCATTCTCCACTGTTACATAAGGTCACACATCAAGAATTTGAATGATAAACCTACAAGAAAAGTAGGGTACGATGTAACTATGCAAAAAGTTTGGTCAAGGATGAAATATGATTATTAAATAATAAATAAAGACAAATGAAAAAAACATATTAAGGTAATGACACGATCATACCAAATCGGATGTTACATAAAATGAGATTTTCCGTCGTTACCTAACAACAAATTTAAATAATACTACAATAAAATTTATGTAACAATCTAAACAAACATTATATTTACTAACAATACAATATAATACAATACAATAGGTAACAACCATCCAAAGAAGGTGTTAGTGAAAATTCTGATTGAGCCACCGAATACCATTGTAATTTGTATGAAACACACAAGAAGAAAAGGTTTTTTCCCCTCCTTTTTGCAACTAAATATATTTCCATCTTGATATGAAACACAAAATTATAGGATGTTTAAATAAAACAATTCAATCTATCATTTACAAATAAAATAAAAATAAAAATGCCCCTCCAGAGATTCGAAGTGGATTTGGCCCAAAGATAGACAAATGCAAATAGAAGAACAAGAAAATATGAAGAAAAAAAAAAGGCTAGTCTAAGTTTGTTTAAAGCCCAATTGAAGCCCATTTAGCTTTTGGTTGTTAGGGGCATACAGACCCAAGATTGGCGGCCCAAATAGTTAAAATACTTGAAAAACAAATATTCTTAATTATTTAGTATTCAGATCTTAATGCAACATCTTAATATTTAAATGTGTATTCAGATTTCGACCTCTGAAATCTTAACACATCATCTTAATATTGAGATTTTGACCTCTGAATCTTAATGCAACATCTTGATATTCAGATGTGTATACAAATTCAAATGTCTTAATCTTAATAAATAGATATATTTAATGTGATTTAAGTTTTCTCCTTAATGAGCGTTTCAAGATCAAATGGAAATAATTTAATCTAGATATTATTAAATCAAGACTTAAATGGGGCCCTCAATTAAAAAATCTCTAATAATTAACAGAACTTTGGAGCAATTATTGCTCTCTCTGTTTCCACTCTAAGGTGAGATATATTCCCTATTATTTTTTCCTTTTTGCTATTTCTCATTGATTATTTCTCACATTTTTTATGTCTAGTTTTACAATATAGTCTACAATCTGATAAATTTGGGTTGGATCTAATCTCATCATGTACTTTTAAAGTCAACTCCTAGTTCTATCTTTTTGCTACCATTCTTTTTCAATTTTGTGTAAGACTGAAGCCATAGATCCTTTCAAGCAATTATTGATCTCTAAGGTGAGATTCCTTTCGTTTTACTTGCATTTGATGCACTTGAGCAGAGAGTTTTTTGAAAACAGTCTCTCTACTTCCACGAAGCAGCGGTAAGATCTGCATACACTCTATTCTTCTCACAGCCTACTTGATAGAATTTCACGGGATATGTTGTTGTTGTTTTGTTATTTCTAATTTGATTTTTTGTCCCAATTTTCATGTCTTATTTTACTATAGTAATGGAATATATATACTCGTATTCGTAAGATTCCTTTTCCTTTACTTAGATTTAATGCATTTGAGTTGAGGGTCTTTTGGAAACCGTCTTTCTACCTCCACGAAGTAGTAATAAGATGTGCGTATACTCTACTCTGACTATGTTATTGTTTTGTTATTTCTAATTTGATTGTTTGTCGCAATTTTCCTGTCTTGTTTTACTATAGTAATGGAACATAATTATATGGAGAATTCGGAAGAGTCTCGCATCGAACCATATTATCCATCAATAGACGAAGAACCAGTGGGGTTTGATGATGATGCAGAAAATATATTTAAGTATTTGATAAGTGGAAAAATGTACCTGGACGTTGTCTCGATTGTTGGAATGGCTGGTTTAGGGAAAACAGCTCTGGCTAGAAAGATATACAATAGTCGTTCTATTATTTGTCATTTTGATGCTCGAGCGTGGTGTTCTGTTTCACAAACATATGATAGGAGAGAGTTGGTGCTTCAGATTCTAAAACAAATTATAGGTGATCATCGTTCTAACTATGTTGACTTGGATTATCCTGAAGACATATTGCGGAAGCGTCTAATAGTAAGAAAATATCTCATTGTATTAGACAACATATGGGATGACAACACATGGGATTATGTTACACGATGTTTCCCTGATTGTAATAATGGAAGTAGAATAATGGTAACAACTAGAAATGAAGAGTTGGCTATGTATATGAGGAGGGATAGTGATCCTTATTCGCTTACATTTCTAAAAGATGAAAAGAGTTGGGAATTATTGCAGAAGAAAGTATTTCAACGAGGGAACTCGTGTCCTTTGGAGCTAGTCAAGTTAGGACAACTAGTTGCCAAAAAATGTAAAGGAATACCTTCTTTAATTATCATGATTGCTGAAATTCTTTCAAGAGAAAGAGAAGCGTCTTCGTGGCGAAAGGTTGCATGTGATATGAGTTCTTATGTTTCCGACAAGGAGATGAGCATGAAGACGATACAATCAAATTATGACCATTTACCGGACCATTTCAGGCCTTGCCTTCTCTACATGGGATTGTTTCCTAAAGATTACGAAATTCCAGTGTCTGATCTACTCAAGTGGTGGATAGCTGAGGAGTTTGTGCAGAGCATTCACACGTTGAATCTAGAAGAATTATCTGAGATTTGCTTGCGTAATCTTGTTCGAAGTAACCTTGTAGTGGTTTCTAAAACAAGATCGAATGGTAAAATGAAATGCTGCATCGTTCTTGATCACGTTCGTGAGTTTTGCTTGAGAAAAATTACAGAAGAAAAGTTCATGCAGCTCATAGTGCCGTTTAGTTATCCACATCAACCCGAAGAGCAAAGGTTATGCATGTACATACATGACCGTACTATGACAAGTGATTTCAACGGAAGTGATCAGGAGTTCATTGTTCATCCGAAATTCAGTATATTGGACAGTAAGAATCCTTTCTGTCTGCTTAATAACTTAAGACTTGTTCGGGTTTTACATTTATTGGATATCTACTTGGACAATTCTTTGCCTACTGCATTTCAGTCCTTGCCTCACTTGAGGTACCTTGCAATTTTTGTTAAAGCATTTGATTTCAAATGGGTGTCACACCTACTTCATCTGCAAACTTTGCGGGTTCGTTCATCTTATATAATGATATCCCCTGCTATATGGAAAATGTCAAAGTTGAGGCATGTGGACATAAACGAATTCCCAATTACAATATGGGAAGAAGATGATATTGTGTTAGATAACTTGAAGACTCTTGGAATGTGTTCTATGTCCGTGGCTGACATGACTCGAAAGTTTTGGGACAAGTTTCCAAATCTTAAAGAACTCAGGCTCCACATTAATGAATTTGGAGATCATATTTCTGATTATACAAGCTCTGCATTGATGAATTTGGATATTATTTTCCCCTCACGTCTCAAGTGTTTGTCCCTCAGTGAAATTTTCCTAACGGATGAATTAGTTTCAAGTATTGCAGAGTTGAAATACCTTGAAACCCTTAAATTGTCCGAGATATACTTTGCAGGGGAAAAGCATTGGGATCTCAGTGATTACACGTTTGAAAAACTCAAGTTTTTGAAATTACATCGTGTTTTTATGACCAAGTGGACTTGCTCAGAGCTAGGGGATTCATTTCCTCGCCTTGAATGTCTAGTTGTAAAAAGTTGTTCCAAGCTTGAATAGATCCCGGATACCTTTGGATCATTGCGATTGATAAAAGTTATTGATTGTAGCGATTCTGTTGGCAATTCAGCTGTGGAGATTAAAGAAGTATTAGAAGAATGTGGGTTCTCTATCCAAGTTCATATCTTGAAGAAAGACAAATGATGATGGTAAGTGATTTCATTCATTATTTTCATGCTTTTGCATATTAAAAAACATTTCTTTCTTGCATATTAAAGCTAAGGTGTGCAGAATAAACGATGTTCGTGACCCCCTACCTTATGTAATCCCACAAGTAATTAAGGTATGGAAAGGATGCGATGTACGCACACCTTACTCCTACCTTTGTGGGGAAGATTAATCGATAACATAACTTTTAAGCTATGCCAATTGTGCTACATATTGCATCAACAACATACTTGTCAAGAAATAATTTAACCTACAATGTCATTTTTATATAACATTATGGTTTTTGAGTTCTCTCTAGCTACTTCCTTTCGCGGTGTACTTCATTCATTTTCCTGAGATTCTTCGTCTTTTTCATATTTTTAACTTCATCTTTATATACCATCAACCTAGATGTGATCTCCGAGCAGCAGAACCATTCATCGGACTTGTGAACTTCTAGTCAGAAGAAGCTAAACCATTGTAGTATGGATGGATTGATTTGCATATCAGCAAGCTGCTATTGTCCGGAGGATATCAATGTCTATCTAGTTTTGTGCTTTGTAACGCTATGTTCTGATATGTATTGTCGGAGCCAGAATTTGAAGCTTATGTATTCTGAATTTTTATCACTGTGATCTGAACTATTAATTGTCATGTTCACTGTTGTTATTTGTTGATGGAAACTATATGTGTGTATATTGTATATATATGAAAGTATCTTCAGTAATTTCTTATCACAATTTACTACTATCTCCGTTTCAATTCAAGTGTCTTAGTTTGATTGGACTGTTAGGGTTTTGCCCTGATTTTCTTTCCTTATTTGAAATTTATTTTTTCCTAAAAGAAAAGACAAAACATTACCATAAATGTTTTTACTTTTCATAAAAGGAAAATATATTTTTCTTCTATATTTGGTTTATTATTTCCTTAGAGGAAAACTTAGGAGATCTATAAATTGAAGACCCATCTTCTCATATAAAAAACAACAATAGTATTCACAATATAGTTGTTTAAGAGTCTTGTTTATGGGGAGATTTTCTCCAAAACATATTTATGTTTTTTTTTTAATATTAGTTTTCAATATTTAGGTTGTTTGACCAAACCATATTAATAATATATCTTTAGTGTTTTTATTTGTCGTCTGATTTGTCAACCATATGATTTGCAAATTATAAGCTTCCACATGACGTCATATTCACCTTCATAACCCAACATGGACACGGGTATAAGAAATAAAGTGAGATTTTTTTGAATCTTGTGGTCTTAAATTAAAGATGTATGTTATCTTTTCAATCTCATGTGGTCTTAAACTTGTCAGGTTGAGTGTTATAGTTGAAAATTTTACTAAATATAAAAAGATACTTTTTTTGGAACAGACAAAAAGAGAAAGACACTTAAATTAGAACGGAGGAAGTTACAAGTCTCAAGAATATTGAAGAATTTTATCAAGTGTTACCTGGTTTAAAAAAAATTCAAGGTTCTAAGTGCAGTATTGAACAGATAACTGCATAAATATTAATATAAGCAAGTAAAGAGTTAAAAAGGCAACATCATTTCTTTTATACTGGTTCGATCCAAATGTTAGACTCCCAAGTCCAATCTCAAAACGGACATTTTTTGGACGCTACAGATCAAAACAGGCACTTCACCCAAACAATTTGAAAATATTAAGGTATTATCAAATAGGTGAAGTGTCCATTTTGGTTTTTGGTTTTAGGGAGGGTCTCTTTTGGTCTATAACATCCAAAAAAATGTCCGTTTTGGGGTCAGACTCCTCTTAGGGAGGTTCAGTTTAGTTGGAAAATAAGTTATCTTGAGATTAATTATTCTGAAATTAGTTATTTCAGGATTATTATTCAACCTTCAATGTGAAATAATACTACAATCTCAAAACAACTAATCCAGCAAGTTATCTCATAATTTTACGCCATCATGATTTGGTGAAAAAACTATAATTAAAAATAATCTTTTAACATGGTCCAATAAAGGAGTGCCACATGTAATTTTATAAAGTCAACCTTGTCAAATACTAGATCTATCTTTCTCCTATACCATCAGTTTTCATTCTTCAAGATTCAAAGTCCACAAAGCCTCTTTTCCAATTCTTCCTAAGAGGGAAACTGTAGAGTCAACACAATCATATAGCAATTTTACTTTCCGATGAGTCAACAAATTTTTTTTAGCTTTCTATTTTTTTTCTGTAGAGATTCCTTTTTTCGCTTTCTATTTTTTTCCCTTTTATTTTACTTTCTGATGAGTCAACAAATTTATGTGACACTTTGTTGTTATTTTTTCGAGAATTAATTTAACTAATCTTTGAATATAAAATAGATTAGGTCAACTCTATATGAATACGAGGAGTAATATAAGTAGTTGTGATTCTTCTCATATCAATATGATGAAAAATGTATCTCAAAATCTTGGTTTGGTCAGAGAGAATGGGGTACGAGTTAGAATAGAGTTTTGAGATCTTGGGGAAAGCTAGTTTGAATCTCGAAAAATAAAAAATGCCACTAAATTTGGGACAGAGTGATTTAAGGAACCAACTTCTAATTAACAAATCTTTCATAATGTTTCCAGTGTTGTTAATCTTATTATAAATTTTATAAGTAGAAATTTGTAACTTCCATAGATATATATTTCCTCTTTTTAGAACATGGATATTGAGGCAAAATGTTCAATTACACGTACCAGGTAACTTTGTCTACCTAGTGTTTGACGGACATGTAAAATGTTCAAAATATGCTTGTTGCAAAACTATTTCATTGGTTTTATGAAGGCTGACACAAATATTAACTATATAATGCAGTTTGATTTTACCTCTAACGTTCGCTAATTGACATGGAGAAGATCGAGTCAACTACTTCTCGATGCTGTTTTTCATCGAATGATGAGAACTTTGTGGGGTTGGAGGAGGATGTAAAACAGATCATTCAGAAATTGACTGGAGGAACAAAAGAACGCTATGTTATCTCGATTGTTGGAATAACAGGACTAGGCAAAATAACTTTGGCTAGAAAGGTGTACAACAATCATTCTGTTGCTGATCACTTTGATGTTCGCGCATTTTGTATTGTTTCAGAAACATATAGCATCAGGAAGCTATTGTTTGAGATTCTTAAACAAGTCACGGGTGAAAAATGTGACATGATCAAAGAGGATGAGGACGTTGCAGATACGTTGAGGAAGGCACTTTATTGTAAGAGATACCTCATTGTTTTAGATGATATGTGGAACTATGAGGCATGGGAAGATTTGCAATCATGGTTCCCCTGTGTGGAAACAGGAAGTAGAATTATGGTAACAACTCGCGTTCAAGAGGTTGCTATTAAGATGAGTGATCCTTCTTTTCTTCGAGGCCTAACAAAGGTTATGTATGTACATACATGACCGTACTATGACAAGTGATTTCAAGGAAAGTGATCAGGAGTTCATTGTTCATCCGAAATTCAGTATATTGGACCGTAAGAATCCTTTCCGTTTGCTTAATAACTTAAGACTTGTTCGGGTTTTACATTTATTGGATATCTACTTGGACAATTCTTTGCCTACTGCATTTCAGTCACTAGCTCACTTGAGGTACCTTGCAATTTTTGTTAAAGCATTTGATTTCAAATGGGTGTCACTTTGCGGGTTCGTTCATCTTATATAATGATATCCTCTGCTATATGGAAAATGTCAAAGTTGAGGCATGTGGACATAAACGAATTCCTCATTACAATATGGGAAGAAGATGATGTTGTGTTAGATAACTTGAAGACTCTTGGAATGTGTTCTATGTCCGTGGCTGACATGACTCGAAAATTTTGGGACAAGTTTCCAAATCTTGAAGAACTCAAGCTCCACATTAATGAATTTGGAGATCATGTTTCTGATTATTAAAGATCTGCATTGATGAATTTGGATATTATGTTATTGGAAAATAGCTTAATTTCTTAATTGTTGATTAGTAGTTTAAATTGTTCATTAGTCAGTTAGTTAGTTATATTTGTTCATTAGTCAGGTAGTTAGTTGAAGCAGTGACAGCTGGCCTCTATGTGGCATGTACATATAGTGAGATATCTCACAGCTTTGATATTATTCAATCATAATGAAAATTTCCAAAATCTTATTCTCTCTGCCAAGTTTCTATATGGTATCAGAGCACTGAATCTCTGTAATTCAGATTCACTGTTCTTCGATCCTGAGATTTCGCCATTATCAGAGCTTGAAGAAAATGGTGGAAACAACATCAGAAGGAAGCGCAACAGGAATTTCAGCTGACACTATCGACGGAATCGAAAAGAATCGCAATCATCCTTTATATCTTCATCCATCAGATACTCCGGGTAGTGTATTGACTTCAGTTCAACTCACAGGGACTGAAAACTACTCACTATGGAGTAGATCTATGATGATCAATCTTAGGGCAAAAAGCAAGCTGGGTTTTGTGCTTGGAACATGCCGAAAATCAGATTATAAGCCGGAATTGGAAGAACAATGGGAGAAATGCAATGCATTCGTGTTAGCATGGATCATGAATACTGTATCCAAGGAGTTATTGAGTGGTATCGTGTATGCTTCAGATGCAGCGATGGTTTGGGGAGATTTGAATGAGCGATTCAACAAAGTAGATGGATCTAGAAGTTATCAACTTCATCGTGATATCTGCACTCTCAGCCAAGGTAATTTGACAGTTTCAGGATACTTTACTAAATTGCGTCTCTTATGGGATGAATTCGATGCACTTGTGCCTCCACCTAGCTGTAGTTGTGATAAATCTAGGTCGTATGTTGATCACTTACACTGTCTACGATTGTTTGCTTTTCTGATGGGACTAAATGAGACATATAGTCATGCTCGTAGCCAAATTTTGATGATGAATCCTATGCCCAGTGTGAGCAAAGCTTACGCTATGATAATTGCTGATGAAAGCCAGCGTGTAACGGCTGGATCTAGAATTAATAGTGATCTCAATGATTCTATGGCACTGTATGCTGAAAGAGGAAAAAGTGTCCATCACTCTAATGAGTCTATGGCTTTGTATGCTGGACGTGGTAGATACACAAATGCTGGAGCTGGAAATAATTACAATAATCCTAATTCTAGGCAGAAGAAGAATTGGCATTTGTTTTGTGATTACTGCAAGCTACATGGACACACTAAGGATATATGTTTTCGTGGATATCCAGCTGATTGGAAATTTAAGAAGAAATTTGGACCAGGGGGGTCAAATTCAGGTACAGGGAATGCAGGAAGAGGTATGGCTAACCATGTATATGCTGACAGGGATATTGGAGATGATTTTGGGTTCATGAATCATGGATCAGTTCATCTAGGGCAAGAGTTAACTGGAAAATCATCAAACAGCAACTCAGGAAGAAACATTGATAGTACTGTCAAGGAGAATACAATGGATCATGTAGCAAACACTGCTATGACAAATACTGCAAGTGCTCATATTGCAGGTATTCCTATTACTACTTTTTCAGCAACAAATTGTAGTAATATGCCAGATTGTAATGCAGAATGGATAGTTGATTCTGGAGTGACATGTCATATGACATCTAATATTAATACATTGGATGAAATATTGAGTTCCAGTGCAATTTTAGAGAGGAAGATACATCTTCCAAATGGGCAGATTACCTCAGCTAATTGTACTGGTAATTTCAGGCTACCAAGTGGTGATGTATTGAGTAATGTGTTGGTAGTTCCTGAGTTCAAATTTGATCTAATGTCAGTGTCACAATTAACCAGACAATTGAACTGTTCTGTGACTTTTTTCCCTGAGTTTTGTGTGTTTCAGGACCTCTTCAATGGAAAGGTGAAGAGGACTGGTAAAGAGAGAGATGGTCTTTACTACTTCCCCAAACATCTTTCAGAAAGGGTCAAGCATGTAGAGCAAAGTTTGCTGACACAAGCAGAGAAGTTAGAAGGCATTACATGGCATAACAGGCTAGGTCATCCTTCAGTGAAGGTGTTGAAATATTTTTCTTTACTTAGAAGATCTACATATGAAGAAGATTGTAATAAATGTCCGGTTTGTCCCTTAGCTAAGCAGACTAAACTTCCTTTCCCCTCAAGTTTGTCTAGATCTTGTGCTGTTTTTGACTTACTCCACATGGATGTATGGGGTCCATACAGACACCCCACTCATGCTGGTTATAGATTTTTTTTGACAATTGTTGATGATCACTCAAGGATGACTTGGTTGTTTCTGATGAAGTTTAAGAGTGATGTTTTTTCCACATTGAAATGCTTCTTTACTTTGATCACTAATCAGTTTAATAAGACTGTTAAGAAGGTTAGAACAGATAATGGGACTGAATTCTTTAATAAGGATTGTAGATCATTATTTGAATCTCTAGGAATTATTCATGAAAGCAGCTGTCCACACACCCCTCAACAGAATGGGGTGGTGGAGAGGAAGCACATGCATATTCTAGAGGTAGCCAGGGCTCTGAAGTTTACAGGTTCTATACCAACAAGATTTTGGGGTGAATGTGTATTGTCTGCTGTTTACTTGATCAATAGGTTGCCAACTCATACATTGAATGGTCAGTCACCATATGTTGTTTTCCATGGACATCAGCCTATTTTAACACATTAGAGGACCATTGGTTGTTTGTGTTTTGCGACCAAACTCATCAAAGATGATAAGTTTTCTCCTAGGTCTGAAGCTTGTGTATTGTTGGGATACTCATCCACTCAGAAGGGCTACATTGTGTATAGTTTGACTCATAGAAAGTTGTTAGTCAGTCGAGATGTCATCTTCAAAGAGGATATTTTTCCATTTGCTGTACAGAATAAAATACCTCATGCACCAATATTCAATCATACTCCCATTCCAGAGTCATATGATTCAGAAGTTCCTAATCCTGTGGTTACAGGACATACTGAAGAGATAGAGAATGCTGAGATTCCCACTGAATTAGTTTTGAATGAAAATAATTTTGATGATACCCACAGAGGTGTTGATGTTATAAATGGAACTTTTCCTGATGCAGTGGAGGCTGAGCAGTTTTCTAGGAAGTCCACCAGATCTTCTCATCCTCCAATGTGGTTGAAGGATTTTGTTACTGCTGCCATTGACTCTGCTCATCCTTATTCAATATCTAAATATCTTTCATATCAGCACTTGTCTCCCAACTATCAAGCATTTCTTAGCAAGTTTTCTACAGAAGTTGAGCCTAGATGTTATGAAGAAGCTATCAAAGATCCTAGATGGGTGGTGGCTATGCAGCAGGAGATCAAAGCATTAGAAGAGAATGAAACCTGGCAGATTGTGCAATTGCCTCCCAAGAAGTCTGCTATAGGGTGTAAATGGGTGTTTAAAATCAAATACAAAGCAAGTGGTGAGATTGACAGGTTCAAGGCAAGCCTTGTGGCAAAAGGGTACAGTCAGACAGAAGGTATTGATTATCAAGAAACGTTTGCTCCTGTAGTTAAAATGTTTACTGTGAGATCAATCATAGCATTAGCTGCAGTTGAGAATTGGAAAATATTTCAAATGGATGTGTTTAATGCTTTTTTACAAGGTGATCTATTTGAGGAAGTGTATGTGGAGTTGCCTAAGGGTTTTGTCAGTACAAACAAGCAACATGTCTGTAAACTTGTGAAATCATTGTATGGGCTCAAGCAAGCTTCTAGGCAATGGAATGCTAAACTCACTGAAGCTCTTT
>JAJONZ010018074.1:0-17026 GCA_029582445.1 Solanum paucissectum | reverse complement strand
ATACATAAATACATTACATAGATTTGAATGTATACTTATACAACACATCTATTTTTTTATAGAGTGAAATACATATACATTTGGATAATCATATTGTAGTATAGTTCATTGTCATTTTTTTCTAGATTGTCCAATTGTATTGATATATCAACACAATTGTATTGAGCAATCTTAGGGATACAATTATGCTTGTCATGAAGTTCGCGTATTTGAAATCGAAACAAACAAGATTCATTCACAATTACAATAAACCAATTTAACTAAAGAAATTTATGTGAAATACCTTTACGCTTGAACAAGAATAATAGAGACAATGAAAATTTGAATACAATGTATCCAAATTTTTTTAAAAGTAATTGGAATCCAAGAGTATACACATTGACTATGTAATCATTAGTTGTTAATGTAATAATGGGAAGTTGAAATTTCATGACCAAATTAAAGGGATTCAGATACCTTATTTAATGCACTATAATTCTAATTGTATCACTGTATAATTAAAAAAAATACACAAATACAACTAGATATTCATATAAAATGTAGTCATTTTTAGTAAATAACATACTTATAGCTATTGAACTTCAATAACCCTATAAATGTAGTCATTTATGTAAGTTGCTCTTATATAAACATATATTAATTCGTGTTTGTTCAATAATCTGTTTTATTTATTTTTTAAATTTTTTTTAATACCAAAACAAGCTAAACATTACCAATTTTTATTAAATTTAATAACATTGGATGATACCAAAGTTAATTTCTTAATCCGAATTAATTTTTCATTGCTCTAAAAAATTCCTAATTAAGACAGTCAAGAAAAAGTCAAATTCTTTTTGAAACTTTTTTAAAAAGTTCCTCCACATCCTTTTAAACAAAAACTTTACCCAAGACATTTTTTGTATAAAAGTTATTAATTTTTTAAGTAAATAAAATCAAATGACTCTATTACTACAAAAAAAAAAAACTGTACAATTTATAAAATATTTTTATTAAATTAAAAAAAATGATTTGACACTTGTAATGAAAAAAAGTTAAATAAAAAACAAAAGAAGGCAAAGGCCAAAGGCGTTACAACTTTGTTATCCCCAAGCCCAGATGCCTCGCACCAAAAATCTCAACAGAAAAATTTCTCTTCTCTTCCAATGAAAAATTTCCCCAATTCTTAGAAACCCTAGAACTTCTCTTTCTCTCCCATCTCTTTCTCTAGATTTTAGGTTTGACTTTCCCAGATTGAATTTTCAACTCTCTAATGGGATAGATCAAATAGTTCCCCTTTTTTAATTTCAAGTTTTTGGTGCTCTATACATTGATTTCAACTTGCTTTAATTTATAGAAGAAAAAAAATTTCCCTGATTGATTGATTGTTTTATATATGGACGGATTTGAAGGCGGTGGTGGGAGTAGGAGTTTTATGGAATTCGGTGACAACCGACCTGCAGGTTAAAATTTGCTATTTTTAGATCTTTGTTTTATTTGTTAACTTTTGCTTCGTTGAGTTTACTCTTAGATTGTTTTTATCAAATGAAATTGAAGAGTAAAACAAAAACGTAGTTTGATTTTTATTGATTTTTAGAAATGGTGGTGTTGGGCCACCCTAATTAAACTGGATTACTTAGTTTTCTTGCTTGTGCTGAGATTGAGGACCTCCTCTCCTGGTCTTCAATCCAGCTTCATTGATGCAATGCCACAATCCTTTGGGTGTTGTTCCTTAAAAAAATTTGAATTTTGAGATTCTGTTGTTAGTCTCTGGGATTTATGCTTCACTGTTTAAATGGGTTTCTGTTGTTAGTTTTTTTTTGGGGGGTTCATGGTGTAGGATTCCTATGTGACCTTTGTGATGCAGATGTGAACAAATTACCTAGTTTTCTTGCTTGTCCAATGGTGTTTAATTCAGCTTCATTGATGCAATGCCACAATCCATTGGGTGTTCCTTAAAAGATTTAAATTTTGAGAATGTATGTTGAGTGATTTTATTACTGTAATAATTGTTCTACTGTGATGGTTTCTCTGGGATTTATGATTTACTGTTCATTCTTACTCTCTTGGTGTTCAAATGGTTTTTTCACATGATTCTGTTGTTAGTCTTTTTTCTTTTTCTTTGGGTTCATTTCCAAGTATGAGGGGATGCTGGTTAGGATGCCTACGTAGTCTTGTGATGCACATTGTTTGATTCCATGGCTTTCTTCGTCACTCTGCATTAATTCTGTGTCAGATGAAATTATTTATGGTGGATTTACTTGCTACTGTTCATGGTTGATTTATAAAGTTTGACTTCCCTTTTGGTGATGCAGCAGAAGAACAATTTGATGCTTCACAGTATGCGTTCTTTGGTAATGATGTTGTTGAAGAAGTTGAACTGGGTGGATTGGAAGATGAAGAGGATGTTCTTCCTCCGGTTGGGTTTGATGATGAAGAGTATCAATTAGGCCGAGAAGAGGTTGCTTTTAACTTTTGGCCTTTTGCATTTATGTTTTTAGATGCCTTTTTAATTGTTGTTTATCAAAAAACAAAGATTCCTTTTTTAATCGTACTTATGTTGGGGACAGGCAGCGTGTCAAATATCAAAACAACTTTGTGTATGTTACCTTCAGTTTTCTTCTGATTTGGCTTAATAGCTTCTTTCTAGATACTGCTTTATTTTTACTACTCCTATTTAGAATGTTTAATTTGTGTAAGATTCTAATACATAGATAGACTCTTAGGTTTGCTTTTCCTCTCTCTCACCTGTGCATTCATTGGTGGAAGTTGTTTTAGGTTTTTTTTTCTCTAGTAGATCCTCGTCTTGGGCTTGTTTTTGCACTTGATCTTTAAATTGATGTTCTGATACTTTTATGCTAAGAAGTTTGATTACCTCTGAAGCTAATTTCTTGGTCTGGATTCATTTAGATAAGCATTAATCATTTAGCTACCAAACATGAGGGAGGAATTCTTTAAGATTTGCATGCTAAGTTTAGATGGTCATGGGTTTAGATCATATTTCCAATCATGTTAGAATCCTCCTCCAGAAAGTCTGTTTTAGCATAGTTTTTTTTCCCTTTTAAATAGTTTAGACGAGATCTTCTTTAGAAAAATATATTTTCGCTGTGGCATTTTGCCGTTCTGCTCCTAACTAGTTTGGCATTGAGGTATATGTTCTGGTGCTTTTGGTGTTTGTTGCATTCTTTCTGTTTATTCGGACAAAGTCTTTAGAGTTTTGGAGATATTAGGGCCGAGTCACCGGGCTATTAATTACTCATTTGATTGATTGTTTTAGTTTTTTTTCCTTCTTTATTGATAAGTTGATTGTGGTAATCATTTTCTTTTTGAGTATATCTTTATGGGGAATAAGAAGGTTATTACGGACTTTGAAGTGGTCGAAAACTTCTTTGATGAGAAATTGAAGCAGATAACAATGTTAATAGTCTTGCATATTTGCAACGTTAGGTGTCATGCATACTATTACATTTCAAAATCATGGGTTGGTTCCTTTATGTGTTGAATGAGTGTGCACGTCAGTTGAACTTTTAGTTCTTAGTAGTTGGGTGCTAAATTGGTGAACCTTTGCCTCTAAACAGTTTCTCACTTGTAGGGTGGAGCTCTTGGATCTTTATCTGAGATTGATGACCTTAGCAGCACATTTTCCAAGGTATTTCTTTTTCAAGTGTCTTGGTGCAATGCAAAACATTTTTGTTATTCTTAGTGTGCTATATCTTTGTGAGGAGTAACTGAGATGACTTAGCTTCCATGATTTTTCCAAGCACAATGAATTTGGGAGTTTTAGATCCTGTTTAATTTATGTACCCTGTTCTCCATAATGTTCAAGCTTCACAGGATTGTTAGTGCTTTCTTTGGTCTACATTGCCTTCTGAGTAGGACCTTACAATCTTTTGCCCATGTAGCAATGATTTCTGCAAGTTTGTAGTACCGGATGCCCGAGTCTACTGCAACCTTATAGTACAGAACAAGATCGTTTTTCTTTTAACTCGAGGATATTTAAGGATGAAATTTCTGACTCAACAGTCTTGTACGACAGCAACTAGTGTTAGATTTTTCTCAAAATGTTAAAACTCCAGTTCACCCTTATCCTTTCCTGTGGAAACTCCTTTTGAGCTCCTTTCTCTTTGGACATCCATTTCCAACATGAGATGTGCCCATCATTCCCAGCCATTAGTTGATTGCATTCTCATTGTCCCTCATGCAGCTTTGTAGAAATCAAAGAAGAAAAAAAGCTGATGCACCTAGCTTTTATAACCCTGTGATCAATTCCTTACTATCAATGCATTCAAATTTGGTGTTTGAAAATATGTTTTTGAGAGTTGGTACCGTGCATTGTTGTCTTTGCGTATTTTGCTTATTAGAAATCCGGTAGATTAAGTTCATGGTGACCCCTCAATAAGTGATTTGATGGTACCACAGCATCTTGTAGTGCACTTTTACTTGATCAAACTTGGTTATTGATCTTATTCTGGTAAAACAAGAGTGGAGGCATTTCATGAAAGTACTTTCCTGTTCATGTTGACCTGATGTTTTCTTGACATCTGCTGGAAGTTCATCGCACTATGGTAGCTTGTCATCTCTTTTTGAGGGAAAAAAAGGAAGAAAAGATGACAAACTACCATAATGCGATGAACTTCCAGCAGATGTCAAGAAAATATCAGGTCAACATGAACAGGAAAGTACTTTCATGAAATGCCTCCACTCTACTTTCATGGTAGCTTGTCATCTTAAGTCCTACAAACTGTTGTATTGCTTATTATTAATATCTTACTTGACCACCTTCTTTCACAGTTTAACAAGGATGATGGTGGCGCCATAAAGCCAGGATTTATTGGTGACCGGGAATACAGAGAGAGTAAGTATACTGTATGGATATTTTTTGGATTACTTCTGGAATATATCCAATTTTGTTGTTATAAAAGCTATATAAATTTGAAAACAATGCCCAGATACTATTCTTATTTCTTTTTTGGACATATTCTGGTTGTATCTTTTATCTTGGAGCCTTCAGAAAAGAAATAGATGGGCTAAGTGATCAGATATTGTGATATGCGTAAGAACATTCGTATTTATTCGACTTTAGCCTAATTTGGTATATGCTTTTCCTTAAGAGGTTCTTGTACGTTACCTTGCTTTCTTAATTATTAATATTCTGTTTAATTATCTATTTGGATTTTGCTTTGTGATGTTAGGGATTGTAGCTCTTTAGTTCCACTACTCTATATTTCATGTGCACTACACCCCCACGATAATTGGTATAAAATATAATCTAAAGCAATATGTTACTTGATCTTATATATTAATTAAAAAAATTATAAGAAAGAAAAATTATGTAATTTGAAATATTTCTTGTTTCTCATGCAACACCACCTCCTCCACCACCACCTTTTTTAAGGGAGCGCTATACCCCCAATGTGGAACTTCCTGACGCGAATTCGGATTTAGTCGGGCTCCAATATGGATATCAGACACATTGTAGGAAACAAAAAAACATACTAGTGTATTCCCACAAATGGGGTTTGGGATGGGTACGGTGTGCACATACTTTATCTCCTACCCTTGTGAGGTAGAGAAACTGTTTTTGATTACTCTCAACCCAAAAGAAGTGTAGGCAAAACATGATAGAAAGGAAATATCAAGATAAACTGAACAAATGAAGCAATAGGTAGTAGTGAAAATTGAAGAATAAGATACTACATTCAAACAAAATACTACTACTAAATAAAGAGAGGACGAGAAAAAGAAAATAATGACGATTAGAATTGGAGTTACATTTACTTTACTTGTTGCTTTGTTTCCTTGCAACATAAAATTAGATCAATGTCGGGTAGATCCTATTTTGCTCGGACTCTTCAATAATGTCAAGGGATGCATGTCAGATTCGCCAAAAGTAGTGTATTTTTGGAGAATTCGACACGGGTGAGGCATCGGAAGTGAAGAGTCCGCACAACTTAGGGTAAATCATTAGTTGTGATCTGATGCTAAAAAACAATTACTCCCTCTCATCCCTTTTCATGTGACACTCTTTCCTTTTTTGTCCGTCTAAAAACAATGACACCTTTCTATATTTTGTAACAATTTAACTTTAAAATATCCATTCTACCTTTAATGAGATGGTTTATAGCCACACAAATATCTATGACTTATTTTAGATCATGTTTCAAAGTCTTCCTTTATTTCTTAAACTTCGTGCTAAGTCAAACACCATCACATAAATTGAGATGGAGGGAGTAGTATTCACTTTAGAGTTAAAAGAACATAAATCAATTTAAAAGTATTCATAATTCAACAACAATAAAGAAAAACCAAATAAAATAGAGGATGACCTAATTTTTTATTCAAAATTTTCCAATTTTTTAATGTAAAAGAAAAGTAGTTACCAAGAACGAATGAAATTGTTGCCCCAAGGCCTAGCTCGAGTGGCAAAAGGTGGAGGATTTGTGGCTTAGGTCGCAGGTTCAAGCTCCACACCACGCAAAGCAAAGCCCGGTATTTAAGTAGAGAAGGGTAGAGGGGCGGGCCCATTATCCACCGAGTTTAGAAGGCTGTGATTGGTCCAAAGGGCGGGTCACATGCAGATTTCTCGGTTATCAAAAAAAAAAGAACGAATGAAATTGTTTTCTTAGTAGAAAACATTACCTAAATGGCTTGGGAATTTTAAGAAAGGTACATAAAGTCTTGCCTAAAAGTCCTAATCCACATTATTATAACAAACAATTGAAGAAATTTAATAATGCTATGATTTTGTAGAAGGTTCACGCATTTACGTGGCAGGCTCCAAATCAAGCAGATATATGCGTAGAAAGAGAATTTAGGTTAGTTTGATATCGACAAATCTACTTCCCCAAATTTGGTTTTCCTCTAAAGTCATCCTTCTTATTACCATTTTTAGTCAAAAGAGTGACCTGAAATAATATAACTTAGCGAGATAACCATCAAGGGGATCAAAATGGCCAAACAGGTGAAGTTGCTAGTCAGTTCTATTTCACATGAGAATATTGCAAAGAAAAAAGAACATGTCGGTTAATTGTCCACTCATAATCCCACTAATAACTTTTTTGCTCCAATAACCTCAAGTCCTCAATTGGGAAGAGAAAACAACGTTAATTGTCCATGGGTGGAATGTGCTGCCTCACAACGATCTATGAATGCAAAATAATGTTTTTTTTAAATATGCATTTTATAAAATATGATAGTGTAAAGATACGACACTTGGGCCTAATTCAACCCCAAAAGCTAGCTCATTATCGTGGTTTGTCCAAGCTCATATATGGAGATCAATTTCCCATCCCTCTACCGATGTGGGACTTCGTAACACTCCCTTGAACGTCCAGACCTCAACTGGAGCGTGAACACTTAAAATGTGGGCATAACATCAGTGAACAACAAAATGGGATGGGCCTGACTCTGATACCATGTAAAGATATGACACCTGAGCCTGACTCAACCAAAAAAGCTAACTCATAAGGGGAGGTCTGTCCAAGTCCATGTAAGGTGACCAATTTTCCATCCCTCTAACGATGTGGGACTTCTTAACAATAAGAAACCCACATAGTAAACAAACCCATTTTTTTAAATTACGGAAATAACCTTAAAAGAGGACGTGACAAAACTCACAATTGAACAATAAAAGAAGAAACAACCTAGTATTAAGAACCTCTAGTTATTAAATTAAGCTGACCCAATATGGATCTAGCGTGCTAGAACTAAATTAAGTCAGAATATATAGATCTATGTATCGAACAATGTTGACGAAGATTCATAGCTATGCTTAATGCTTGAAAGGACGCATAGGAACATACCAAATAGTATGGTGGAATTAAGTTGCTCGGACTCTTCACTTTTGGTGCCTGCACCTTTGGGTACTTTGACCAAAATTGATGGAGAAATTCGGGACTAATCAAAACAAAAACTAAAGTGAAATTGAAGAAAATGGAATACCTTACTTTCTCAAAAGCTAATAGAATACCTTGTATCTATAAATTTCTATGTCCGTCCTTTTCTTTTATTCTTTGTCTTGGATTTTCCTCTTGATCAATATTTTCTCCTTTTATCTCTGTTTGGGATTCTCCTCTTAATCAATATTTTCTCCTCAAAATATCTGGGAAGTTTTCCACATTTTTACAACTCTAGTTGTAGATATATGAATTGTTTTTAGCTGAATCTTCGCACTCATATCCGTACCTCGAATCTTAGAATTTAAACCATGAGGGATTAGACCTCTAGATCTGCACCCGTATTAGACACTTGCACTCGAGTCTGAGCAACTTAGTGGTGGAAAGCCATGCGGTCATCTAGGCATAAAGGCATACATCAACATTACGAAGCAAATTTTATACGAATAAGGTTTATGTAAAAAGCTCAATCTATTCCTATACAAATTGAGTCTTATTTAGCAAAAACATTTTCATTGCGAACATGAGTTCTTCAACCACACAATAACAAATTTTGTAAGTATAATTTTAGTGGAATTCAATATCCTATATATTTAGAGCACGAGTTCTTCAGTCCCACACAATTACAAAGTTGTAAGTATAATTTTAGTTTACGCCAATATCCTTTATATTGACTGAGGCCTTAAACATTACAGTTTTAGCAAATATGAATTTTAGTTATTTGGAAAAAGAATTTGATTTTTGAAGGGTAAATCAAATTCTTCCAAAGTTTAAAGGTCAATTCAACTTAAATTCTATGGCTTTCTAAATTGATAAAAATGATCAATTAGTTGGTCTGTGATATACATTCTTTCGAAGCTAAATGTTGGACATATAAACAATCCATTTCAATGTACGAATATCTAAGAAGGCTCTCAAGATGTAAAACTCTCAGCTGGTGAGATATATAGGTAATGTGTTTTTAGCGTTCGATTCTATTAAGGATAGGAATAAAACATCAGCACATCCGCCATAAAACTTTAGGATTCAAATTTTACGATTTCAGCCAAATAACAATATTAGGTAAGATTTTGGATATTACAATTACAGTCAGCATTTAATTGCTTCTTAAAAGGAAATTTTTTAATTTTTTATAAAGGGTATAAAAGTCTATCAACAGTTTTAGGATATTTTCGTTCATCAACATTTAGCGTTTTAGTATTAGTGCTTTTATGATAAATAGATTAAGTAGCAAATATGCCGAACACCTTGACTGGGAACTAGAGTTTGTTTGGTGATGTGTTGAAATAAAAACTCGGCGACTTCGGTTTACATGTATCACTTGGTTATCACATATGGGTCACAAGATGAGTTTTTGCTTTTACCTTTCTCGGTAGAGATGTAGTTTATACGTTATAGTTCTCTAATGCTCTGGAGATCATCATGCCTTATTTAATTCATTTTTGGTCAATTAGTTAACTGAAGGTATATTTTTTCCATATGATCAATGTTTCAGGCTCATCAGCTGTTGAGTGGTCACAAGATGCAGATTTTCGTAATTGGATTGACCGGAAAGCTCTTGATGGGGGTGAAAGCAATGACAGCAAAAGATGGCCATCACTGCCATATTCTTCTGCTGCTCACCTTTTGGAATCAAATACTTTGTACAGGACTTCCTCATACCCTGAGCAACAACAGCAACATGAATATCAACAGCAAACCCCGAACCACCACTACTCCAGTGAGCCAGGACTCATCCCAGAATTGCCTTTCACTTCATTCCCTCCTAGTGCAAGGCATCCACAAGCTTCCGCAAATAACCAGTTACGGAACCCAAATGGTCCAAATCATCCCGGTGGACAGCAAATGCCAGTTTCCTCTCCTAACTTTTCTCCCTTCTTAAACACTGCAAATCAATTAACTGCCTCGCATCTTGGCCCGCAGTATGGTGGAAAGTTTGCTCAGGGCACGCCTCCTGGGCTTCCCCTTCATAATCAAATTCCAAGCCAATGGTTGAAGCAATCTACTTTATATCCGGGGGAGCAATCAAGCATGACCAGTAATATGATGCCCCAACAGTCACATCGCCAAAATGGTTTCGCACCACCACATGGGGGGCTGCAGCTACCCCAGCAACCTGGCCAACAGCATCCCTTGCATCCACCCTATGGCCGTTTGCCAGGGTTGCAATCTCAACTGTTTAATCACCATATGTCTCCACCCTCGCAGATGATGAACAATTTTGATATGCTTGGGTTGGCTGATTTAAGAGATCAAAAGGCAAAACTAATGCTGAGAGGCAGACAGGGCATGCATTACCCTCAACTAGGTTTTGACGTTAGTAGCCAGAGAAATGTTAGCGCATGGCCAAGATTTAGATCCAAGTACATGTCAACAGATGAATTAGAGAATATTCTTAGAGCACAGCTGGCTGCTACCCATAGCAATGATCCTTATGTTGATGATTATTATCACCAAGCTTGTCTGGCCAAAAAGTCTGCTGGTGCAAAGTTGAAGCACCATTTCTGCCCAAATAATTTGAGGGATGGTAGTGCTCGAACTCGTGCTAATACTGATCCACATCCTTTTCTCCAGGTTGATGCTCTTGGAAGGGTTGCTTTCTCTTCTATTCGCAGGCCCCGCCCGCTTCTTGAAGTTGATCCACCAAAATCATCTGCTACTGGAGGCATTGAACAGAAAATGTCTGAGAAACCCCTGGAGCAAGAGCCAATGCTAGCAGCTAGGGTGACTATTGAGGATGGACTCTGTCTTCTTCTTGACGTTGATGATATTGACCGGTTCCTACAGTTTAATCAGGTTCCAGATGGAGGAGATCAGTTGAAACGCAGGCGGCACGTTCTGCTTGAGGATTTGGCCTCATCACTTCAGCTAGTTGACCCCCTTGGCAAAAGTGTCCACACTGTGAATTTGGCTGCTAAAGATGATGTTGTCTTCTTGAGGATCGTCTCACTTCCCAAGGGCCGGAAACTGCTAGTACGGTACCTTCAGCTTCTTTTCCCTGGAAGTGAACTGACCAGGGTGGTTTGCATGGCTATTTTCCGTCATCTAAGGTTCTTGTTTGGTGGGCTTCCAAGTGATCACGGTGCAACTGAGACTACTGTGAACCTTGGAAGGACTGTGTCACTGTGTATTTGTGAAATGGAGCTCAAAGCACTTGCTGCCTGTCTTGCATCAGTGGTTTGTTCAGCAGAGCCTCCTCCGCTCCGTCCCGTTGGAAGCCCTGCTGGAGATGGGGCATCTGTTGTTCTAAAATCTATTCTTGAAAGGGCGACTGAGCTCTTAAGAGATCCCCATGCTGCTGGCAAGTGCAGCATGCCTAATAGGGCATTCTGGCAGGCCTCGTTTGATGCATTTTTTGGGTTACTCACAAAATACTGTTTCAGCAAATACGACACTGTAATGCAATGTTTCTTGACACAAGGCCCACCGGATGTGGCTGTTAGTGGATCTGATGCAGCCAAAGCTATTAGTAGGGAGATGCCTGTTGAACTTTTGCGTGCGAGTCTTCCTCACACTAGTGAACAACAGAGAAAGGTCCTGTTAGAATTTGCACATAGGTCTATGCCTGTGCTGGGTGTTGGTAGCCAAAGTGGGGGAAGTGGTGGTACATGATTTTTATTGGAGATTGATATCAAGTATTTGATGTTCCCTTGAAGATTGTCATGAGGTATGTCAAAATGCGCTGGTTCATGGATTGCTTTCCTTGGCACATATGGTGTTTATGAAAAAACATTGTTGGAGTTGCAGGACATGGAGTCGGATCATCTGTAGTATTCTGGTCGGTGAGCAAGAAACTTCATTCTCGTTTAGACATGGATGTGGTCATCCCTGTTGGTACTGTGCTGCTTCAGACAAAGTTGTGAAGTAGGCTGTTGCTGTAATATGTTCTAGTTTTCTTTTTAATCTGGAGTTTTATCGTATGCTGTTTTCTCATCCATGATAGTCCTATGTTCTGAGGGATTTTTAGTATAACTTTGTACAGTGTTCAACTAGAGAAAACATTCAGCTTCTAGTTTTGGAGTATATGGGGAGGAATTTGTTATAAGTTTCCAATGTTTGATAATTATGTGAATGAATGTTGAAGCTTTGGAACAGTTGATGGTGGGTACCATGTTCCAGCTTATGCTATAAGAAAACATTCAAGAAGTTGAATATGAGGGAAGTCTAGTTATTACCTGTGAGATTGATCCTACGACAGGTATTCAATTTCAATGTGCAAATTGTTGAGCTAAAGCTCAATTCATTGCCTTTTGGTTACTTGAGAAAGCACTAGCAAGAGGTAGCACTTAATGTTTTGCCTTGAGCCTGAGATATTCAGACTAGAGAAGTCGTGACTAATATCAAATATAGCTAGGGAAGATAATTCTAACAGAAAATAAAATCCTCAGTCCGTAAAATAGTGCGTGGGGCTTTGGTTTAGTGGCAAGAGCATAGTGCGTGATGTGTTGGTTAGGTATATCTTACGAGTTTGAACCACAGTACGGATGAAAGCCTGGTATTTAAGCGGAGAAGAGTAGAGGGATGGACCATTACTTATTGAGTTTATAATTTTAAAGGACATCACATCAGCTTTTGTTTCAGTCACCAGATTAGCACTTTCAACTTGTATTCTCCAGATGAAAAAAAATCATCTGCCACTTGTGTATTAACAGGGTATAACGTGCCCCTTAAAATAGGAATTTTGTGTTATGAAATTATAAAATAGTAATAATAATAATATAGTAGGGAGAAAAGAGAATAGACAAGACTTCTTATTTCCCTTGGAAATAATTTACAATGAAGAAGCTTGTACACATTTTTATAGCACTCTCCTTTGAATGTCTAATTGATAGATAATGTATCTAGTTAAATTTTTTGCTAGTAGTTAGAAAAAAATAAGTCAATATCGATAGTCCTTTTTAGGTACCACAACGTGTTTGATCCCATTTCAAGTGTCTCCAGTAGGAGAAGAACTATACCTTGCTTACAAATTAATTGAAAATGTTATAACATGCCTTGTAATGTTAGCAAGATCAATTGCACTAGGATATATATGGTACTTCAAGATAAACAATTGTCATTTTTTTTGGAGGTCGGAATGAATCACATCAAGTAATTGAACAATCATGAGAATACTTAATGAATGTGCTCCATTCATATAAAATCTTTTCAACACCTTTTTTTGTTGATGAACATAGATACGATTTGCCAAATTCTCAATTTACAAATAATTTTGTCCTTTCAAGATTTTTCTTCTCAAATCCATTCTTTAAATAATCACTTACCTTTGAAGCTCTATTGGAGTGCCAATAAGGTTTATGCCGTCAACATAAACAACAAGTATGGCAAACTTCAATGTTTATTTTTCTTTATAAAAATATATGGACAAATTACATCATTTTATAACTTTTTAAAATGTAGTCACTAAGATGGTTGTATCGCCTGTGTTCAAATTACTTCAAATCATACAATAGTCTTTTTACAATCTAATTGAATACTTTTTTCAAAATTTTGAACTAAATACTTTCGACATATATTAAATTCTTCAGAAATTTTCATTTATATCTCATTATCAAGTGATCCATAGAGATAGACTATCACCATACTCATCAAGTGGATTTCAACTCTCTCATGGAATAAACTGAAGTCGAGAATGCACTAAACTAGATTCAGGAAACAAGTTATTGCAGCTATGTATGGAGCTGTAATTTACTGTAAGATAACGTGATGTTATTGCATTCATTACTGGTGAGTATGTCTCTTCATAATCGACATTAGATCTTTGTGAAAATATTTATGCAACAAGGCGTGTCTTATATCTTTATATTTTATTTTCTCACAGAGATTTATCTATAGCCAACATGTTTAATACTATTAGGTGTTTGAACTATAGGTTCAAAAACTTCACTATTGACAAGTGAATTTAACTATGATTATTGCTTCTTATCAGTTTGTTCTTGTTGACATTCTGCAATAGATTGAGGTTCAAAATCCTCATTATTTTACATGATTTTTATTCCAACATTATATGCAAAGACATAATTTACTACTATTTTTTATTGATTCGGATTAGGTCTAACATCACTTGAATTTATAGATAGTTTCTCATTTACATGAATCTCAAGATCATTGATTCCTTCAAGGAGATAAGAATTGCCCGAATCATAAACTAAACTAATTAATACTAATTAAAAGACTAATACTCATGTGAAAATTGTGAAAAAGACACATTTTTATATTAACATTTATGAGATTAAAAATTGATTAAAAATGAGAGAACCTTTTTATTTCCTATGACTTTATTGATAACATATGGTTGCTACTTTTAGCTGTCAATTGTTTTAAAGGTAGTTGAAGCAAAAGGTTATAATAGTATTATCAACAAGTTATATATTTCACAAAATAAGCCAAAATACAACTTAATTTGTGCTGATGAGATAATAATTTTGATTTTTCGATTCAATTACTTTTCAGTTTCATTATCTATTGCGCCAAAGCACTTGTGTTGTAGACTAGCAGAGCACCTCCTGCAAGAAGTCCAGCCAACGTTATTGCCCAAAGGGCTAAGCCAGTGGTACCTGCAATAATAAAAGCTTAAATTATATACACTGACAATAATATATATATTTTATATTATCAATGCAATATAATATGTTATTATATGTTTATATATCATTTTATTTGCTAAATTATTTTTCATGTTCGATATAAAGAATCAACTGAAATCTATATCACTATAATGTGCCTCTACTAACAAGTTAGAGTGAGATTATTTAGCTTTAAAACAAGAAAATATTTTTTCCCCAAAACATAATATACATGCATACATACATATGCTAGTTATCATACATACACACCCTATCATGTATATACATACATACATACATACATACACATCTTAGATGTCATGCATGCATACATGATACATATATACATACGTCATGTTCTAGTCACGGGCTATAGTTGTATTGCGTCTCAAATAATTGAAGTTGGATCATGGGTCCTCAATCAGGGTCATGGACCGAGACTCGAGTCTCAAGTCTCGAGTACCAAATCGAGGCTCAACTTCAATGTGTCTCGGGTCAAGGTCGGGGCTCGAATTCTGATTCTCGAGTTGAGGTCGAATCGAGTTAGCGGAGCAAGTAGACTTGAGTCAAAGGTGGGGTTGGGGAAGGGGGAACATTTAAAAATTGAATTCCAATTGTGCTCTTATTTGTTTTGGTTTGTTTAGTCTTTGTATTGTGGAATATAGGAAGAAATTAGGTTTATCAAAATTAAAAGCCCATATCAATAATTATTATGATTTGTAAAATATTGTTATGTTACATAATAATTTTGAAATATTATAAGTTTCCCATGTAATATGCTAGCATAATTTGATAATGCACAGAATATAAAACTCAAATAATAAAATAATAATAATTGAAAGTCATACCGCCAACATAGACATCTCCACTTGGGGACCATTCATCCGGGTTATAAATAGGACTGCATTTTAATCCAGGTAATTTATGAAATGTCAATTTCATGCGGATTACTAGCTCTGTCCTTAATGAGAAGTAATAATCAAATTAACCAACCTGTATCCATCAACATTAGCTCCATATTTCTTCACGAATTGGTAAACACCCTTTCCCTATACTTAGCAACAATATATTTTCACAAAATGTCAATTATGGAACTATTCATCATGAAAATCGAGTTTTTTAAAGAAAATATTTTGACGTATTAAATATAAATTTTTTAGAAATTCCTTCGTACCAAATACACTCATAGTAATTTTTTTTTTTGACATAAGGTGTCAAGGTGAGAACAAACCTTGGCCTTCCTGCCAGAGGCATCAACACCATCTTGCAAGTTCAAGCCTCCATTAATTCCTAATTTACACACCAATTGTGTTAACAATGATCATCAAATATATATATCATTGCATGATCTTTTAATAAAAATTGCTAATAACACAATTACTGTTTATTATAATTTGTCAAATTACTAGTTACAAAGATTCATTAGTGCAAAAATAAAATAAAAATTAATAACAGTAGAAGATGAGAGACCTCATATATTAGCGATGACTTACAAATTTAGAGAAAGAGTTATACATTGCAAATAAGTATTGTTTAATGCAGGAGATGAGAAACCTCGTATCTATTGTCAAGGATTTACAAATCTGAAGAAAAAATTATACATTACAAGCAAATATTATTCAATATCGAATATGAGAAACCTCATATATTGGCAATATTTATGAATTTGAAGAAAAAATTAAACAAATCAAGCAAAATAAATCTAAAATAAATTCATACAAATTAAGAAAAACAACCCAATAACGATTATGATCTTGTTACTTTATATTTCAGAGTCAATTAATCTCTAGATCAAGTCCTAACTAGAAATATCTAAGAGCTAGAAGAAGAGAAATCATTTGTATTCGAAGCTCTCTTTCCTTCCTAGCTACTATAACTAAAAATTGCAAAACTTACTCGAAAATGAAGTGCATCAATCCAATAAAATGTATGCCATAGTCAGGTATTACAAGATAGAGAATTAAATCCTCAGAAGAGTCGAAAATTTACATAACCAACCAACTGAATCATTAATTTTTTTTAAAAAGTAAAGTAAACATTATTATTTTCTATGACTTTGCATATTATACTATAGGTAAAACTAATTGAGAGGAAGTTAAGAGAGACATACCATAAGGTTTATTGGTGGTGATCTTCTTGCCCCCACTGGCCTTGACTATCAATTTGGAGTTTGAAGGCCTTGCTATTGATGCCTTTTCTACACTTAAGGGAGAGGATTTAATGCGAAATGAACTCATCATCATCACTCCACTACTTGCCATATAGTATACTCTTTTATTTACTAAAAAAAATATTATTTTTCCTAAAACTTTGCTAGACGTTTGTTTTAATTTGCTCAATGATTCGTTTTATGTATAGGAGTAGAAAAAACACACAATTGACCATTCATTACACGTGGCATTATTTCATTTGTGGATGTGATTATTATCATAATTGTAATTAGCATCTAGCATGTTCCACATACTTCTAGTTAATTTTTGCTATGTTCTAGTTTTTGTATAGTTGGAATTCACTCATTGGATTGGCTGCCTTTCAATTGAGGGACCTATACTCAATCACTTTTTCAAACAGGAATAATCAATGAAAAAA
>JAJONZ010018073.1:0-20874 GCA_029582445.1 Solanum paucissectum | reverse complement strand
TAATTAATTGTTGTTTTTTTGGAAGTACTTTGACTAATTGAATATAATTGTGTGTTAAAGTAAAGTCTAAACCATTTTCCTCGTGGGATCGACCCCAACCTACAAGTTGGGTTCTTTACTTGATAACGATCGCTTATGCTTCTTTAAGGAGGGGTAATTTGAGCGTATCAATGACCCCTACCTACAGTTGTTAGGTCAACCCACGGACCATAGGTCCCTCCAATGGGTGGCCTTCGTCAGAATTAAGTCAGGGTCGTTTTGGTCCTTTCCCGTATGCATTGGGAACTTAAACTACATCATTTGATCCGTAAACTACATAGTTTTGGTCAGTTAAAGACTAGTAACTCAGTCAGATCTTTCCCTAAGCGACTCATTCACTAAAAAATCATCAAACTTAGAACAAAAGAAGAGAAAGAGGAGACCCAAAACCCTCCAAGAACACAACAAGTTTTCCTCAGTTCCAACCCAAAAATTAAATGATTTCTCTATGAGATTCGTCACTAGGCATGTGAGATTTCACCAATGGGTTCCTTTCATCCACTAGGTTCCTAGAATTCAGTCAGAATCTTGATTGCTATATCTTGTTTAGACCTAGGGTTTCTAAAATCTTAGTTATTAGTTGTGATTTAGCTGTTAGAGTATTCCTAATCTGATTATCATTTTTCGTGGAAGCGTTGCTTAGTTCTTTGCATGAAACTCAGAACCTTAAGTGTGTAGATTCTCTTAGTTCATGAATTACACATCTTAGGTAAGTTAAACATATATACATGCTCCAGTTTGGAATGTCACATTATCAGTATATAATTGTTACATTCTCAAATTTGCATGTCAATAATTTGAGTTATTCAGTAATTTAGTCATAATGTATCATATAAATATTTAGTTGGGAGTAGGCTTAGCACTGAGGGGACTAGGTTTTCAGCGTAGCCTCATAGTTCCAAAACTACGTGCCCCCGTAGGTTTATAAGTCCCCTCTATTGGGCATTAGATTTAGTGATCACGCCAGTCATGCCTTTATACCCCTGGTAAGGTATATTTGGTCCTTTCGATGGGGCTTATACATCAGACTCCATGTTTAGCTCATGTGGTTTTATGTCGGTTAATAGTAGCTCTCACAGTCAGACTCTAGTGCATTCCACCAGCTTTTCAGTTATACTTGAGTATTAAGTCTCATCATGTTATGTACTTTGTCATTGCATTCAGTTCAGTTCTATTTAGTATATATCAGTATTTCCATTATGTTCAGATTATGTCATTTGTCAGTTATGTTTTGTTCAGCTTTTATCCGATCATTCATGTTTAGTACCTTCCAAGTACTAACGCATACTCTGCGCTATGTCTTTTCATGATGTAGGTTCAGGTCCTCAGCATTCAATCACACGTAGATCGGTTCCCGATCCACATTCAGCAGCTTCAGTGGCGAGTCCTATACTTTGAGGACAATACACATGTTTTCAGATTTAGTCTTTTATTTCAGTTTCAGTTTTGCTAGGGTTAGCTGGGGACATGTTCTAGCAACTCTAGTCAGTTAGAGGTTTTTCCATACATAGTATTAGATTTAGAGTTAGTTTTTAAGTGATTGTTTAGTATCACTAAACTCTTAGTATATTTTATATATTCAGACCAGTATTGAGTATTCCCCCATCATTCAGTTATCTCATGATTTAGCTTCCGCATTAGTTCATTTTTTCATAGATATGTTCAGTTTGCTTATGATATGCCAGCTCAGGGTTAGCTTGGGGTCACTAGTGATCGTAAGTCCCGTGTTTACGTCTATGGGGTAGCCTCGAGGCATGAAGGGATCATTCATCGTCAAATGAAATTTCAGGCATATCTTAAACGATAAGACTCAAATACTAGCAGCCCATTACGCATGCAAACTCATCAAAATGCACACAACCAAGGAGGAAACATCGACTCCAAGATAAAACATACTTAACACATCATAAAGAAGATGGGAAACTAGCAGCCCAATATGCATGAAATTTCAAATTTTCTCATGTTCGAGGAGGAACTACCTTATCCAAGCTAAAAGCATTCTCAACATCCTCTCATGGAGCCTTTATGCAATTCATACTTAATAGCATAGCTAATACATGTTCAACAAATCATGTCATAAAGTACATAGGCAACTCATTCTCAATGCACAACAACATGAGCAAAATCACACAAATTGACTCATTTTCTCAAAAATATAACTTTCATGAACATGCATATATAAGGAAATTATGGAAAACTCTTAAAACACATGACTCCAAAAGAAGGAATGCATTACCTCAAGCTAGACTCGGAGTAGAAGTAAAAATATGAGGATATCGAGAAATCATATCGTCCTCGGCATCCCAAGTAGAACCCTCAACTAAATGATTTCTCCATTACACTTTCACGGAAGAAACTTCTTTATTTCTCAACTTCTTGACTTGTCGGTCTAAAATCTCAATCGGAGCTTCCTGATAAGAAAGATTCTCCTTAACTTCCAACCTTCTAATGGAAATATGGATGTCGGATCACCAACATATTTTTTCAACATAGAGACATGGAAAACCGGATGCACCGATGCCAGCTCTTTTGGCAAATCAAGCTCATAAGCAACCTTACCAACACGCCGCAAAATTTTATATGGGCCAACAAAATGGGGAGTAATCTTTCCTTTCTTGCCAAACCTCATCACACCCTTCATGAGTGAAATTTTCAAGTAAACCCAATCATGAGCAACAAACTCAAGATCTCTTTTTCTAACATCGGCATATGACTTCTGTCGACTTTGAGTCGTTCTCAACCTCCCTCAAATAAGTCAAACTTTCTCTAGAATCATGTACAAATTCGGGACCTACTAGGGCAACTTCACCCACCTCAAACCATCCTATAGGAGATCTATACCTCCGACCATATAATGCCTCCAATGGAGCCATATAAATACTCGAGTGATAGCTATTATTATAAGCAAAATCAATTAATGGCAAATGATAATCCCAATTACCCTTAAAATCAATCGCACAAGCTCTCAACATGTCTTGCAAAGTTTGGATACTACGCTCCGCTTGCCCATCAGTTTGGGGATGAAAGACTGTACTAAGCTTAATAGAAATACCCAGGCCCTTTTGGAAAGACTTCAAAAACATAGAAGTGAATTGAGTACCATGATCAGGGATAATGGATAAAGGCACTCCATGCAACTTTACCATTTCCCTCAAATACAACTTAGAATAATCCTTGACGGAATTAAAATTATCCGATTTCGTCATCCGATCTACTATAACATAAATCGAATCATGTTGTCACTAAGTACGTGGCAACCCCACTATAAAGTCCATATTCAACTCTTCCCACTTCCAAGTAGGAATACCAATGTCTTGGGATAAACCTCCTAGTTTTTTATGCTCAACTTTCACTTGTTGACAATTAGGACACTTAGCCACAAATCCTACAATATCCTTCTTTATCCCATTCCAGCAGTAGACTTCCCACATGTCACGGTATATCTTGGTGGCTTTGGGTGAATATAATACCGAGAACTATGGGCTTCTGATAAGATATGTTCCCTCAAGTCATCGACATTAGAAACACACAAACGACCTTGATATCTAAGCACATCATCTCCCTATTGGGAGAAAGCCTCAACGAACTTTATAAGTATCGCTTCTTTAAATTCTACCAAAATTGGATCAAGACCTTGCTTAGCTTTCACATCAGCCACAAAAGACGATTCAGAACCATTATGAACCATAACACCAACCTTGGTAGAGTCTACTAATTTAACTCCCAATCGGGCCAATCCATGAACGTCTCAAACAAATACTTTCTTATCATCCTCTATATGAGCAACACAACCCATAGATAACCGACTAAGAGCATCCACCACCACATTCGCCTTACTGGGGTGATAGAGAACACTTATATCATAATCTTTCAATAACTCAAGACAACTTATTTAACGATGATTCAAATCCTTCTAACTAAACACATATTGCAAACTCTTGCGGTCAGTAAACACATCAACATGAACACCATACAAGTAATGCATCCAAATCTTTAAGGAAAAAACAACCGCCGCTAGTTTGAGGTCATGGGTACGATAATTCTTCTCATGGATCTTAAGTTTCCTTGAAGCATAGGCATTAACTTTCCCATTTTTCATAAGCACATATCCCAACCCAATTCTAGAGGCATCACAATAAACATCAAAGCCATCCGTCCCTTCTGGTGAAGTCAACACCGGAGCAGAAGTAAGTGTATCCTTCAACTCTTGAAAACTCTTCTCACATGCTTTGGACCATATAAACTTAGCCTTTTTTTGAGTCAATGTCGTCAAAGGGAAGAAAACCTCTCAACAAACCTTCTATAGTAACCGGCCAAACCCAAGAAACTTTTAATATCCAAAAGAGATAGAGGTCTTGGCCAACTCTTGACCGCATCTGTCTTAATGGGATCTACCTCAATACCCTTACTTGAAACAATGTGACCTAGAAATGTCACGTACCTTAACCAATACTCACATTTGCTAAACTTTGCGAATAGTTGTTGGTTCTTATGAATTTGAAATACAATCCTAAAATGTTCAATATGCTCATTTTCACTCCTTGAGTAAATCAATATTTCATCAATCAACACAATCACAAACATGTCAAGGTATTGTCTAAACACCCTATTCATCAAATCCATAAATGCTGCCGGAGAAGTAGTCAAACCAAAGGACATCTCCAAAAACTCATAAAGACCATACGTAGTTTGAAAATCCATTTTTTGAATATCATCTTCTTTCACCCTCAATTGGTGATAACCCGATTGAAGATCGATCTTAGAGAAGTAACTTGCCCCTTGAAGTTGGTCAAACAAATCATCTATTCTTGGAAAAGGATACTTATTCTTAATGGTGACCTTATTCAACTACCGATAGTCAATACATATACGAAGAGAACCATGATTCTTCCTAACAAACAAAACTGGAGTACCCCATGGGGATTTACTTGGTCGGATGAAACCCTTATCTAACAAATCTTTCAATAGTTCTTTCAACTCCTTTAGTTCTGTCGGAGCCATACGGTAAGGAGGAATAGAAATAGGTTACGTATCTGGGAAAAGGTCAACACCAAAGTATATTTCCCTTTCGGGAGGAATACCAGGTAAATCATCTAGGAACACTTCCAGAAATTCATTCACAAGGAGGACCGACTCAAGAGTAAGGGTTTCAGAATCTACGTTCCTCACCCTAACTAGATGGTACAAGCAACCCTTAGAAATCATCTTTCTAGCTTTAAGATAAGAAACAAACTGACCCTTATTATAATTTCCCCCGTTCCATTCTAGGATAGGCTCATTCGGAAACTGAAACTTGACCACACGGGTTCCACAATCAGTGGAAGCATAACATGAATGTAACCAATCCATACCAAGGATAACATCAAAATCTAGCATATCAAGCTCTACCAAGTTAACAAGAGTAACTCTATGGGACAAAACAACATGACATTTTCTATAGACCCTTTTAGCCACAATAGAATCACCAACAGGAGTAGAGATAGAAAAAGGTTCTAACAACACATCCTGAAGAACTTCAAACCGCATAGCCATATATGGCGTCACAAAAGATGAAGTAGCACCGGGATTAAGTTAAGTATAAACATCTATTTGGAAGACTTTCAGCATACTCGTAACCACATCGGTAGAACCCTATTGTTCACCACGAGTTTGAAGTGCATAGAATTGGTTTTTCGTGGGAGCATTGGAACTCGAACCACTAGGAGGATCTTTCTTTCCCTCTGTTCCCTTAGCCATAAGCATTGGGAAATCCCTCATTTTATGACCAATTTTTCCACACTGAAGCAACCATTCGTGCCGGCTAGACATTTGCCCTCATGCTTCTTTCCACACTTAGCACAAGTAGACATGGGAAATGAAGATCCACTACCATTCCCTCCTTGAGGCTTAGGGTTAGACACCCAATCTTTGCTAAACTTAGGAGGAGCATTGGAGAAACCTTGACCGGAAAACCTTTGTCAAAATCTAGAATGACCATGTCCATTGGACCTTGCATGAGAGAAATTATCATCACCGGTTTTAGCCCTCTTCACCTCCCTAGACTTTTCATTAAGTTTCTCCTCTTCAATCTGTTGTGCATGTACCATGAGATGAGAAATATCCATGTTACTAGTGTGTATGGCGGTACGACATTCTTTAACCACCATTTTAGACACACCCGAACACGAACTTACTCATCCTTGCCCTAGAATCGGCAACCATTGTTGGAGCATATTTCGACAATTGTGTGAACTTTAAAGTATATTCTATTACACTCAGATTTCCTTGACGAAGGTTGATAAACTCAAGCACTTTTGCTTCCTTCATCTCAAGAGGAAAGAACCTATCAAGAAAAGCAGCATTAAACTTCTCCAATCAAGAGGACCCGCATCTTCTGGTCTACCTTCTTTCCATTGGTTATACCATGTTTGAGAAACACATTTCAATTGATAAGCGGCCAACTCCACCTTTTCTACCGGCATCACTCCCATGATCATCAATACCTTGTAGACCTCATCAATAAACTCTTAAGGATCTTCCTCAACTTTTTGAGCCATGAAACTTCGAAAGGTTCATCCTAGTGAAGTCTCTTACTCTTTATACCGACGTACCCACAGTTGCATTAACGAGAACCACAACCTCCCTATTGGCTTGGGCCGTCATGGCTTGAGCCAACACTTGAAAAGTAGTTCTAAACTCTGCATTTGCAACTTTTTCCGCCAAAGGATCAACCGGAACTTAAGGAGGAGCTTTATGTTGCGCATTCTCCGTCATATTCATTATAGCATAAGACCTTCGAGTAGACATATCTTGTAGAGCATCAGATAAGGATTAGGAGAGAGACCCTCTAAAGTTAAACTCTATGGAACGACTTTAGAGTAATGAAAGAAGTAGAGCTTCCTAAACATCTTGTAGCCTCTCATTCATAAATTTGACGCGCTTCACACTCATGAACAAGACTCGTCTAGACGTGGCTTATGAGACATAATCCTAGGACCATTATAAACCTTGTGCTCTAATTACCAAGTTTGTCACGACACAGGGGTACACCCTAGATGTAACATGGCGTATAAGACCCTGAGAGGCCCCATACAAGCCACTTAGCAATCATAACATAAGAATTAGGACATAAGAAGTAAAAGGAATATTCAAGTCCAAAACATTTTATAAAAGAAAAGTGGAAGTATACACACTTTGTCTCTTTAGCCATCTAATACAATAGAATAAAATTGGGCCTAGCCCATACATCATGTCCAAAATTTAAAAGTAAGGAAGAAACTGAAAAATAATAAAACTATGTCCTTAAAGCATGAGGACTCACAAATCTTTGGAAATCAACCAAGCCAATCACTAGCCACGAAACTGAGAACCCTAAATATCGGACCCTACATTTGGGAAAAATGTAGGCAAGAGTACTATTTAGTACAAAACAATGTACCAAGTGTAATAGCCATGCATAAAACATTTAAATAATGCTAAAACGGGACATTTCATGAACATGAAAGTGACCAAGCTAAAACATGATATAAGAAGGTTCGAAAACATAATTCATAAAACATGGTCAATGCAAGCTAACATCTTTCAAATCTTTGAGCACATATGAGATACTTCTTGAAGTAACCTTAGTTCATTAGTCATGTTGTTGTGGGAATGAGCCTTAACCGACATAGAGACCATGTGAGCTATAACAGGATCCACCGGTGTCTCCCATACCTAAAAGGGTTGTCCTACTTGCAAGGTAAGGAACATGAACTTCTAGCTTAAGTGGATCCACTAGCTAATGTCTATCAAGAAAATCATCATATGGGGGCACATAGGTAAGTGATACAGAGACTGCTTATAGAAACTTGACCTCAACTAACGGGAGAGCCTCCATCTCAATATCCTTTCAGTGCTAAGCATGATTCCCACAGAGTAGTCATTTCTTACTTGTTCTTATTATCCATGGAATGGCATGTCATCTTGTCAATCCAAGCTAAGTTTTACATTAGGATAGATCCTTATCTTTGATTCAATTAGGTGAGAAAACCTTTAAACCTTAGAATCCTTATTATGTGAGAAAACCTTTCAGAATCATGTTTGTATGTGTTTATGAGAATAGCCTTTCAACAACACAACAACAACATCATCATTGATACTTTACTCTCAAAGCATCCATACACATTTTCATAGGTTTCATAAGATCATGCATATACTCATACTTTTGCCCTTTCAAGGTTCAAAGCCTAGTTTCAGTCACCACATCTAGAAATCAAGGACTAGATAGGGAGTTCATCATAAATTCATGTGATTCTATCACTTCATTCTTTTTTTCATAAATCTGCTCTTTCATAACCAACAACCCACATCATATGACCAAAATTTGAAAAATGGGGTATACATGGGTTCATAGGGGAAACATAATAAAATCATTGTATTTCATCAATTCATGCATATTAAAATATAATTCAATCATTTAGATCAATAATCAAGAGAACCCATGGTAATTGACGAAAACCCTAGCTAACCTGGGGAATTCTACTTTGAAAATAGGAAAATTTAGAAACTCCATGAATGAAAGGAATTCATGGATGAAAACTATCATACCTCAAGTCCAATTACTTATCTTCAATAGAAAATTGAGACCTTGACTTGAAACCCTAGATGAATTCTTCTTTTTCTTCAAGTTCTAGAGAAAGAATTATTTGAGAGTTCTTTTTTTGGTGAGTTTGGAGAGAATGATTAATATTGGGAAATTTATGGGTAAAAATGATTATAAAGGGGTCTTAGACATAGGCAAAACGACGTAGTATAAGATTAAAATAATTAGAAAAAGACCCAACTAATCCTGATACTTAGTTGTCTGTTCTGTCCCACGGCTACTGCCAACGGATCGTTGTAAGGAGTGCACGGCCGTCGATGGTGGTCTAAAACATGAATCTTGGGCAAGTGAACCACAAACCCCGATCACAAACCGTGGTTTGACCTACAGTCTGTAGGTCGGGCCATTGTCTTGAGCCTCTAAAGACTTTGCACGGTGGCCAGTCCACGGACCACACTACAGTTTGTGCTCCTACCAATGGGCCATGGTGGGACTCCGTGGCTGTCACCTACAACTTCAAAAAACTTGTTTCATTTCCCTTTTTTGGATACGGGGTGTTACAATGGATGGTTTTTTGGTCGTTGGTGATTCATTTGAAGCATTTCTTGAACACCCTGAGCATGTACTACAAATGTGTGTGGAAACCAATCTTGTTCTAAATTGGAAGAAATGTCATTTCAGCATTGTTTTTGGGCATAAAATATTAGGGGAAGGAATGCAAGTGGATCAAACAAAAGTCAAAGTCATTGCCAAGCTACCTCCTCTTATTTTGGTAAAAGTTGTCCAAAATTTTCTAGGCCACGCGGGTTTCTACAGGCGGTCTATAAAGGATTTTTCCAAAGTAGCTCACCCTCTTTGTAAGGTTGACTTCACGTATGAGGACACTACTTCAGTTCAAGTACCAACGATCGTGTGTAGTGATATAAGCCAACCAAGGGTTGGGATCATTCCAACAGGGATTGGTTTTGAGAACTAATAGAAAAATAAAATCGAGTTCTAATCAATCATAGATGTATATATTAACAAATAAAAACATACTAAATCTAAGGGGTGACGCAAGCGTCAATTATCAAGGTGGGTTTGTGTTAACTAATCAACAAAAATGACAAAAATATAGGGAAATGAGATAGGGAGACGTGATTCTTACGATGTGATAGGAATATGGGATAAAAGACACTATCGGGTTTATGCTATTGATAGAACATCGCTGAATATTTGTAACTAGGCTAGACTTTAGTGGGGGTAAATTCTCTCTCGAGCAACTTACCCCGAATCAACTCGGTTTCTCTCGAACACCGAGTTGCAACTTTTAAGCACAACCTCCGCCTTAGGCCATTCACTCTCTCGAGCTGAAAGTGTGGGAGAGGGACTAGGATTCACTCTCTCGAGCTGAACCCATGATGACCCAATAACCACGGACTATCGATTTAGTAGTCTTAGTTTTAAAACCTCTCTCTCGAGCAAGCCAAAAACACTAAGATGAAATCGTATTTGCAACTACAATCTCATTAAGTTCAAACACAACTACTAAACGAAATCACATTTAAACAGCGAATATACCAACAATAAGCAACACCCAATAGTAAATTTAACCCATATTCACAAAATCACACCCCAAGAATTGGGGTTTTAGCTAGACATAAAGAAAAGGAAGAAAATGATACCAAATCGAAGTAACATCAACTGGGTATGATTTATTTTCACTTTAAACGAGTCTAAGATAAAGAATCTTCAATACCCACTTCCAATTTCTTGGAATTGGAAGTCTTCAAATCTTTAAAAGCTAAGAACAAGGTCTCCCTACTTGAAACTTAGAAAAATAAAATGTCGTATCTGAAATTGCATACTAAAATATAAATGTAAACTAGTATTTATAGTTGTCTAAAAATGTGTTACGAAGGATCACTCGGTGCAGTTGGTCGGGGTCACCGATGTACTCGGTGATCCGCCCTTTGGTCTGCTTAATCGCCTTTCAGCTCTTTCCTTCAGCATTTCCGCGTTCTGAATTATTGGGCAATATAGTACTACTTTGCGGAACTGCTCGGTGACATGACGACTGCTCCATTTCATCGCCAACTTTATCTTTCCCTTCAGGGCTTAGCACACTGGAACAAAAGGCGATCTCCAGGTCGATCGGCGACTCGCCAACTGGGCTCGGCAATCTTCAAGCCCTTATTTCTTCGTTCTTTTCATCCGCCTTGTTCCTTCTTGCCAAGTAGTGTTCATGCTTTGCCTCAAACTCCAAATACCTGAAACTTAAGGATTTACATCACATATTGAGACAAAATATGCATTTGAGGACACTAATTCTATCAAAATATTGTCCTAAATGAGTCTAATTTGTGGACTCATCAACACCCCTAACTTAAACTTTTGCTTGTCCTTAACTAAAACTCAAGTTCAGCAGTTCAAAAAGGATATCTCAAACATTGCTACACAAGACTCAATCATGAATGTACACAACACGACTCAATTTACTCATGCGAAGATCAAATGTGCACTCAAAGTTTCAAGTTGTGACACATCATTATCAAAGAATCACAAGCTCACTATACTTGCTTCAAATGCAAGTTCGAGCTCAACAAAGGTATTCAAACGCCCTGACATAAAGAATGATTCCATATTTACACACAATGGTTTAATCATTTAAAGTTCTGGAATCAAATACAACGCTCACTGTCACAAAGAAGAACACAATGAATGTTTTCAACCATAGGTTTTCCCGTATTTTCCAATCAACAATTGTTTCAGCTCACTCAAGATCAAAAAGGTCTTTTCAAGGCTTGTAATGGGGCTGAGTGCAAAGGTATGGTCATTTAGGCTCAGTGACTTTTATCCTCGTGAAGTGTGGTGCTTTCAACACTCCATTTCGTCCTCTTTCATCATTTTCTTTAGTGCTCATAAGTCATCCCATTATTCACTTCCATGGATTGTTCGGAACCCTCTTTATTTTTATAGTTCTCATAACTTTATTTCACAACTTTTTCTTTTTCTTTTTCTTTTCTTTTCTCTTTTTTTTTGTATGAAGAGGTTTCATTTTTCTCAACACCATGGGTTAAAGGGGGTTTTATTGCAGTTCGTGACTTGCCTTCTCTTTTCACCACACCCCCAACTTAGGCTTTTGGCCTAAGTTGTCTATTCAATCACCCACAATTCAAGAGAATTATAGGTAGCGGATTAAGAAAGGTCATGATCTCATCAAGTTTCTTCCAAAGAAAGGTACGGTTCAAGGGGTGTTCAAAAGAGGTTCACACAATCACAATGTAGGCCACAAAAGAGGTATATGTCAAATTGGCTCACACTCTTCGAAGTTGCCTAAGATCATATCAAGAGATAGCCTTACTTAGTCGACCGGAACAACGGGGCAAATTTTAGGTGTGATCATGCACGGTTCACAGTAAGCTCATCACACAAGGCATCAACACCAAAGTCAAACAAGACTCCACACTTTTGCTAGTGTGTGACGATCATCACAAGAGACTCGATTTGATAATTGGCTAGTCACAATAAGATGCAAAGAGTTCACATATTGTCTATGCAACTTCATTTGGCCTAAGCGTAGCCGCACATTTATGTTTGTTCAATTATGAGCACTATTCAGGTCATCGGTATTGATCGGGACCGATACTCAAATTTGCAAAAGAACAGCCAGATTCAACACAGAGGGGATGGCAACAATTTTTTAGAAGGGTCAAAAAGCATTTTCAATTTAAAATCAAGGAGCCTCAAGCTCAAACATTCCACAAAAAGCAGTGTATAACATAATTATAGATTTCAAAACCAAAAATATAAGCAAAACAAATATGCACAAAGGTGGGCCTCACCCCACCACAAACAAAAATCATTTGCCCTCAACTGCAAATAAACAAGTCCAAAAGTGAAAATAAAGAGAGACAAAGAGGGAGGTAGAGAGGGGATCCTGTCTCAGTCACTCCATCTGTCAGAGATTCAGTGCCCGGTGTATCAATCTAGACTTGGCCTTCAGTGCTCGGATCAACCTTAGAAAGAATAATAGTGCCAGATCCACTAGGAGCTGTTGTGGACGTCTCAGTCGGCGATGTCTGGATCACCGGCTGCACAATCATCTCCACCAGATCTGGCAAAGCTCTAAATATGTTCTCCCCTCAGCTCCCTATCATCTCATCATCGTGCACCACCATATGCTCCTCGTCGGTCTCTGCATCTGACTCCTCGTCTGATGTGCCATCCCTCTGTACTTCTCCGGTGGTAGCCGGAGGAATCACTAAAGTCTCTGGGGCATCCACATCATCTGCAACCTGCATCAATGAAGTGAAGTCGGTAGACTTCAAATAGTCTACGTCCTTTCTCAATTCTGTTACCTCGGCCTTGAAAGCTGAAACCTCAAAGGTCTCCCCCTGCTATCACAAGTTGTGACTCTAGTAGCCAGATCATCAACAGAAGCCTGCAGGGGAGTCAGTGCAGCCAAAATAGCACTCTCAATCATCCCAGGGATGGATCTCTCCAATCGAGTCGCCCTCACATCAGTTGAATAAGCCAGATTCCCCATCTTCAAGATCATCACCTGAGTAATATTGACTGGCTGGGATGAGGTGGATGTGCCTAGAATTTTTTAAGAAGTACCTGACGGCCTAGAGGCCGGAGTAGGCCAATATGCCTCTGTAGGTAACGAGTCAACATCAACCTCTGGAGAAATGTCTGTCGGAGCTGCTTTTCTTCTATCCACCTCCTCTCGTGTGTACTCAGCCTTAATATGTCGTATGTTAGTGGAGAATGAGGGAGTGACCTCAATAGTTTTCGCGGTATCTCGGGGTACTCCAGTATGCCGACACAACTCAGTGATCAGGACTGGAAATGGCAGAGAAGTCTGTCTCTGCTTGGCTCTCATGGCCATCTCCTGTTAAATCAGTAGTCCTAGGTCGATGCACCTCCTAGACATGATAGAACCAAGGCAGGCTGCTTTAGGATGGTGCAAAATGGATTCGTTTTGGGATGACATTATGGTGTTGCTTATAAAGCCAAACTAGAACCTGGCAGCAATACTCAAGTCCCTCTTCTCAATATGGGCCCCTGCCTCGATCCACCTCGGGGTGGTGTCAGAAATCAGATGGGCCAACCAACCCTTCAAGTCATCTAGGGACTGAGCAATGGGCAATATCTCGTAAGGAAGTGAAGAGTGCAGCGGTCTATCCAATATGGTGTTAATATATTCACTGTTGCACCCAACTTCCCTACCTCTGATCATGACCGACTTTACCGGTCTGAACTCACTAGCCTTTTTCTTGCTCTTAGGTACCAACTCCCCATAAGTTGTATAGAATTCTCGGACCCAGGTAGGAATGTACGGGCCTAGGGCCTGGTGAACTGCTCAAACTCATGGTAGCGGAGGGTCTCCCACACTTCTGAATACTTCCCGTCTAAGCCTTCTATCGAAAGTAGCTTCTCCTCGAAGATGGTTCGCAAACCATCACCTTTAATCTGTTTAGGAGCCTGGGAGAAGCAATGACATGAGGCATGGTGATCACAGGAGGTGCCTGAGCTAGCACTGAATCTGTTGTCGGAGGAATGACAGTTGAGGGAACTCTGGTGGATGTGGGTTGAGATCTAGCCCGGATCTCATCCCTTCTGGAGATCAAAGGTTTCTCATCTTGAGGCTCAGATAAATCAGTCCGGGTGTCAACAAATACTCTCTCAGATGTGTTCTTTTTTTGTTTGCCTTTGTCTCCCGGTGGGAGTTCTTGTCTTCTCTTCTTTGGGAGATTTGATCTCTCTATATTTATATTAATACCCTGTTCTTTTTACTGGGGCGGCGTGGTTAGTTTAGTCCGTACCATATCTGCGAAATATCAAAAAGAATTTAGAAAGGATTCAATTAAGAGCACATAAAAAATGTTGCAGACAGACTCGCCGATCCAATCGACGAGTCACCGATCCTCTTTGGCGAACTACATCGGGCTCACCGAAAGGATTGTCTTGAGATTTTTAGCAAGTCGGCGACGAGAGGACCCTTTTGATGAATCGCTGACTACTTTCGACAAGCAAGGGTTTGTCCACCGAAATTCACAATGCAATCAAGGGCTCAGGGGTGCAGACAAACGGCGATCAAGAATACTTTCGGCGAGTTTCTGAGTTGTTTTGGAGAACTCAGGCTTCTCGCCAAAAATTGCAGAAACCAACAACACATATAGCATGAAATTAAGGGTGAGATGGGGACATTATGCGAGCCGCTGAGTGGTTCGGCGAGCTCGACCCAGCTCGCCAAACGGCTCAACGTGCCTATTTTCAACCCAACTTCTCAAATTCAACCCCGCAACCCCCAAAAATAAAATCAAAGAATGCACTAGTTCAATTAAGCTCAAACCCATGACACCCATTGCCCCGAGATATTCAGACTTTTCCCAGTTTTGCCAAATTTAGCCGTTTGATGGCTTTTGCCCTTAAGAATGTTGTCACCCACTCCATCATTGTGTAATTTATTCCATTTAGCACAAATACGGGTTACTCAGACCTCACCCAACAATCTAATCAACATGCAAGCATAGCCCCATAAAATTTAACTCAATTTAAGGCACAAAAATACGGGCATTTAACGATCAAAACAATACGGGAAAGATTATCAAATTAAAACTGGAATTTAAGCATTCTAATCCTATCAGAGAGGCCTAGCAAACGACAATACGATATGATCATTGCAAATGAGTACCAAATTTTTGAAAGTAAGCTCGGGTTTTGGAAAACCAAACTTTTTACCGATTAAAGTACTTGGAAATGCTAGGCAGCAATGAAATCCCAATTCCGAGCACTAATCAACAACCAAAATACTTATGGAATATAAAAATATTGAAAATACTAACTTGGTATGGGTTTGCGAAGTTTGAAAGTGAGGGAAAGTGAAGAGATTGAAACTTTAAAACTTTTCGCCCTTAATAACCGTCCAGTTCTCATCTGTTCGGCGACGTTAGTCGCATTCTCCGATCCACTCGACGACACGCCAAGTGGTCATTCACCCCGCCAACTTTTACAGGACCTTCGGTTACTTGGGGGTCCAAACGGCGGACAATATCGGGGTCGCCGACCTGTTCGGCGATTCGCTGAATGGAACTTTTAGCTCGCCAAACGCTATTTCCACACACTTTCCACACTTTAACGTGAACATTCAACACACCATTATTTATAAAACAAAAATTTAAAGTATTAAAGGGTTTTGGGTTGCCTTCCAAACAGCGCCTTAGTTAACGTCGTGGCAAGATGCAAGTTAACACCTAATCCTCATCTTCGGAGTCGTTCATTGTGTCATTAGGAGACTCCTCGCTGTTCTGTAATAATATTTTTCCTATCAATTGATTTATCTGGGCGTCCTGTTGTTGATTAATCATAGAATTGGAAGTTGTCATCTTATTCAGCATTTTGATATTCTCTTTTATCTCTTTCAACACCTTATTTTGTTCATCTATCTTGTGTTGAAGTAGCGAGAGGACTTCTTCATTTTGCCCATTTTCCTGCTTCTTTCCCTTTTCACACTTGTGAAGGGGAAAGTGCTTGTCCTATTTTATGGACTGTTCTTCCAATTCCGTGACTTTCTTGGTTAAGAAATTCAGCTGAGTTAACATTGTAGCCCACTCTTGTTTTCTCTTTGTTTCCTCGTTGGTTTTAACCATGCCGTCGACGAGTTTGGCTACTATTTCATAGGGTCATTGTAGCAAGAAACCCTCGAAAGGTTGGTCAGCGGTACTTCTAATTTCGGGTCCAAGACCCCTATAGAAGAACTCTAGTAGCACTTTATCAAATATCCCATGAATTAGGCATTGGTGTAGCACTGCCTGGAATTTCAGCCACATCTCTTGGATGGTTTCACCCCCTACTTGATTGAATGTCAGGAGATTGTCCCTAAGGTTCAACATTTTCAGAAGAGGGTGATCTGTTTGATACCCATAGCTTCATTCTCACTCATTTTTCCTAAAATAGTTACACAAACAAACAAAACTAAACTAAAAATTAAGTAAGTAAAACTACGACTAAGAAGAACAAAAATTTTACTAAACTAAAATTTCTCAACTAACACCACTCCCCGATAGCGGCGCCATTTTGACATCACATATCAGGACACTACTTCGGTTCAAGTGCCAATGATCGCGTGTAGTGATATAACCCAACCAAGGGTTGGGACCGTTCCTACAGGGAGTGGTTTTGAGAATTAATAGAAAAATAAAATCAAGTTCCAATCAATCATAGCTATAAATATTAACGAATAAAAACATACGAAATCTAAGGGGTGATGCAAGCGTCACTTAACAAGGGGGGTTTGTATTAACTAATCAACAAAAATGACAAAAATATAAGGAAACGATATAGGGAGACCGGATTCTTGGGATGTGATAGGAATATGGCATAAAAGACACTATCAGGTAAATGCTATTGATAGTACATCGCTGAATATTTGTAACTACGCTAGACTTTAGTGGGGGTAAATTCTCTCTCGAGCAACTTACCCCGAATCAACTCGGTTTCTCTCGAACACCGAGTTGCCACTTTTAAGCACAACCTCCACCTTAGCCCATTCACTCTCTCGAGCTGAAAGTGTGGGAGAGGGCCTAGGATTCACTCTCTCCAGCTGAACCCACGATGACCCAATAACCACCGGCTATCGATTTAGTAGTCTTAGTTTTAAAACCTCTATCTCGAGCAAGCCAAAAACACTAAGATGAAATAGTATTTGCCACTACAATCTCATTAAGTTCAAACATAACTACTAAAAGAAATCACATTTAAACAACAAATATACCAAAAATAAGCAACACCCAACAGTAAATTTAACTCATATTCACAAAATCACACCCCAAGAATTGGGGTTTTAGCTAGACATAAAGAAAAAGAAGAAAATGATACAAAATCGAAGTAACATCAACTGGGTATGATTTATTTTTACTTTAAACGAGTCTAAGATGAAGAATCTTCAACACCCACTTCCAATTTCTTGGAATTGGAAGTCTTCAAATCTTCAAAAGCTAAGAACAAGGTCTCTCTACTTGAAACTTAGAAAAATCAAATGTTGTATCTGAAATTGCATGCTAAAATAAAAATTTAAACTATTATTTATATTTGTCTAAAAATGTGTTGCGAAGGATCACTCGGTGCAGTTTGTCAGGATCCCCGATGCACTCGGTGATACGCCCTTTGGTCTGCTTAATCGCCTTTCAGCTCTTTCCTTCAGTATTTTTGCGTTATGAATTATTGGGCGATATAGTACTACTTCGTGGAATTGCTCGGCGACACGCCGACTGCTCCATTTCATCGCCAACTTGATCTTTCCCTTCAGGGCTCAGTTTACCGGAACAAAAGGCGATCTCACGGCCGATCGGCGACTCGCCAACTGGGTTTGGCGATCTTCAGGCTGTCATTTCTTCATTCTTTTCATCCGCCTTGTTCTTTCTTGCCAAGTAGTGTCCATGCTTTGCCTCAAACTCCATATACCTAAAACATAAGGATTTACATCAGATATTGAGACAAAATATGCATTTGAGGACACTAATTTTATCAAAATATAGCCCTAAGACTCATCAAATTTACTAGAGAAGGAATCTACCTTCAACTCTAATGACGCTTTCCTCAAAGCATTTTTGTGCCTAAACGAAAAACTAGTGTCAGCCCTGATCATTATTGCCCTCGATTGGAGTATTTCATTCGAACTCATGTGTGATGCGAGTGGTGTTGCTTTGGGAGTTGTTCTTGGTCAACAAAAAGGGAAGCTGTTTCACCCAGTTTATTATGCAAGTAAGAACTTGAATGTTACTGAAAAGAATTATACCATCACAGAGTAAGAATTACTAGAAGTGGTGTATGCTTTTGAGAAACTAATAGTGTTTATCTCGGTGAGAGGGCCATTGTGGAAGAATTTCCCAACAAAATGGTGATAAGGGTTACCCAGGGCAACTCACCTTGGTATAGTGACTTTACTAACTATATAGTGTGTGGGATTATGCCTGAGGGCCTTAACTTTTACCAACAAAATAGGTTCTTATTCGATGTAAAGATGTACTTCTAGGATCAACCGTATCTTTTTAGAGAATGCGCATATCACATAATTTGAAGATGCATACCGGAAGTGGAAGTCAATGTGATTATCAATGCTTGCCACGCGTTGCCTATTGGTGGACATCATAGAGGGGTGCGCACAACCACCAACGTGCTTTAAAGTGGCTACTATTGGCCATCAGTATACCAAGATGCTCATGTTATGGTTAATTAATGCATACAATGCCAAAATCAAGAAGGAGTATCAAGAATGTATGAGTTGCCTCTTAACCCTATCCTAGAGGTTGAATTGTCTGATGTTTGGGGAATCAACTTCATGCGACCATTTGTGAGCTCTTTTGGAAACAAGTATATCTTAATGGCGGTTGATAACGTCTCAATGTGGGTAGAGGTTGTAGCTTTGCCCAACATTTATGGAAAGAGTGTGGTGCAGTTCTTGAAGCGATACATTTTTGCAAGGTTTGCTACCCTGCGTGCTATTATCAGTGATGGAGGGTCTCATTTTTGCAGGCGATTGTTAGCGCCTCATTGTTGAGAAAATACAGAGTCAAGCATATAGTTCAAACCCTATATCATCCGTAAACAAGTAACCAAGTTGAAGTATCAATTCTAGAGATTAAGGGTATTAATGCAAAAATAGTCAATGCAAATCAGACTGACTAGTCTCGAAAGTTGGATGATGTTGTTTGGGTGTACCGCACCTCTTTTAACACACCAATTGGCATAAACCATACCAACTAGTATTTGGAAAGTCTTGTCACTTGCCAATCATGCATGTACACAAGCACTATGGGCATTAAAGGCATTAAACTTGAATTGGGGAGATGCTTTGAAAGGAAGAGTCAATCAACTCCATGAATCTGATGATTTTCGACCGAGGGCGTATTAAAGTTTAGCCCTTTTATAAGGAGAAAATGAAGAAGTGGCATGACGCTAAAATCCTTCAGCGAGAGTTTTGAGTGTGTTATCTTGTTTTGCTCTATTAATCTCGTTTGAGACATTTCCCGGGTAAACTCAAATCGTAGTGGTCTAATCCATTCAAAGAAACTCAAATGTTAACGAATGGGGCAATTGAAATTGAAAGGCAAAGAAAGACCAACATTCAAAGTAAATGGGCAACGCTTGAAGCTCTATTTTGGAGAATGTCGAGACATATCGGTAGTTGAAGTGGTGTATTTGGAATATGTGATAGAGTATTTTCACTTCGTTCCACGACGTTAACTAAGGTGTGGCTTGGGAGCCAAAATAAGTTTTAGTTGTTGTTAAATAATGTTTGCTCAATGTGCAGGTTGAAGTCCTCATTCTAACAGAACAACAAGTGGGTGATGGAAGGAATCGCCAATGGACCCCTTATCGCCCAAGTGCATTGCCTACCCTAGGGGCAGTTTTGACATGCATTCTGGAAAATTTGGCGAGCCACAGGATTTTTCGGCGCACCGCCGACGAGTTCGGTGAGCCCAATTTAGTGTAACACTCCGGAAACTAGTAGGGTAACTAGAGCTAAATGTGAGCGTAACGTCAAGAGTAAAGGGCTAGGGCCAAGGTAATTGGGTGAGGGCAATGGCTATGGGGACAAGGCTGCCCAAAAAGTGCCTAGACACTGTCCACCATGACCATGAGAGTCTTCACCACCCGTGGTGGCCACCATGACCCAGGGTGCCACCCGTGGTGGGTGAGGCCGTGAGCCTTGAAGCTGTCCAAAATGACCTCCTCCACACAAGCCACTTCACGGCTCGTGAAGGCCTTGCTGGCTCGTGGGAGTGGTCGCAGACTTGCGTTCAAGTATAGGGGTTTAAGGCGGGAGTAGCATAGCTACTGGTCAAGGGACCACGGGCCGTGGTGCCCTTGATGGCTCGTGATGGGGGTCGTGACCCCTGGACAGCCCACCTTAAATGAGGTTTAAATGGGTCTTTTCCTTTTAAGTCCTATTAAAGTGAAGTCGTTTTGGGTAAGTTTAGTGTCACTATATAAGTCAAGTTTAAGTCAAATTCACTTAAACTAAGTCATTCTTCACAACACCCAAATCAAATCCCAAAAAGTTCATCTTCTCTCAAAATTTCTCTCTCTAGAACTCAAGGAAAAAGAAGAGATACGCTCAAATTACACCTCCCTAAAGAAGCACCAAGCGATCGTTATCAAGTAAAGAACCCAACTTGTAGGTTGGGGTCGATCCCACGAGGAAAATGGTTTAGACTTTACTTTAACCAACACTTATATCCAATTAGTCAAATTACTTCCAACAAAATAGGTAATTAAAAGGGGGG
>JAJONZ010018072.1:5000-13725 GCA_029582445.1 Solanum paucissectum | reverse complement strand
GGAAGTTTTCTGTCACGAACCACGGACCTGCAGGACGGACCGTGAGTCCATCTACGGTCCGTGGATGGTGTCCGTGAGTGCCACCTGTAACACCAGAAAATCTGAAATCTCCATTTTCGGATACGGGGTGTTACAGGTTTAATAAAGCCTTATTATATGAGAATGCTAATAGGAAGCATTCATTATTTGTTAAAATATGTTCAAATGTGTTTGATAGGCACATTCCAAATTGGTTTTGCAAATGGTGGACTTTATACGATCCTTCGGTGAAAATATTGCCTGAATCATATAAGAGTTTATATTCTGAATGGGTAGATATCTCCCTGAAAATTATAAGTTTATAAAATGATAATATATTCTTTGAAGGGATGTCACTAATGTATTTCTTCATAGAATTTTCTATTCCTTGGATCCTTAAATGGTCGATTGAAGTTAATACTACTTCAGAAGGATTTCCATGTTTGCAAAGAACCTTTTATACAAAGTTCTGGAGCAAATTGTTACAAAAGAACCCTGAGGGTAAAACTCATGGTCAATAAATTCTTGACCTAATAAATGATAAGATTAGTCGATATTATGATATTGCTACATCAGAACCACATGTAATGAGTGATCTTAGCCCATTCAAACAAATCACCAGGAAACTTCAAATGAAGAAAGGCTTGTTTTCCAAATCAGAAGCTATAGCCTTGTATATGGAAGAAATCAAGAAAGATTTAATGAAAAATCTGGATATTGAAATTAAAGATGATATTTCTATGGCATCAGCCAGTCATACTAACGACGATGATGAAGCCACATGTTTAGCTGTAGAAGGCCAAGATGTTGATAGCAATGAAGAAGTCGATATCGATGCTCTCTTCAAAAAGTTTCAAGAACAGGTGGAAGAATCTTCCAGCACCTCTACAGCTGTCAAGGGAAAAAATAAAGTATGAGGACCCCAACAATAGCATAATAAGGACAACTTTAATTAAAGCAAGGCAAAATTATCGGCCACATGTAATAAGGACAGGATACTTTTATAAAGTAAAAGTTAGTGGAGGCCGAAAAGTATTGTCGACCTTATTGTTTTATTAGTGGCCATTGTAAAAGGTGTGGGCCAATATCTTTTTATTTTTTTATCTTTTTAAGATTCCCTCTAGTCCTATAAAAGGGAGGAAGTATGTTTAGTTAGAGGCAAGTTTTTAGAACCCCCTCTCTCTCTATCTCTCGAATTCTATCTGTAATATTTTGAAGTTTTTAAGTTTGAATAAAAGCTTTCAATTTGGGTTTGAACATTGGCGGAGTTGGAGCTCGTCTTCAGGTACTTGTTTTCTCTTTTATTTTACTTTCTTTTATGTATTTATCTTAAATGATAGGCTAAACTCTTTGTATTGAATTGTATCATACTAAGTTACTATGAGTAGATGACGTTGGTGCCTCTGACATTTATGAATTGAAGAGTAGGACTTTGGTCTATTTTAAGTAATACTACTCAGTTTACTCAGAAACCCAGCATGCAAACTTATTACTATTCCAGACCTACCCCTCAAGATGTACTGACAGAGGAACATGACTGGAATCAGACCAATACCTCTTATAGTGGGTCCAAAATTTATGAATGGAATCTTGATGGTTTAACTGATAGACAACTGACTATTCTTGTTCATAGAATGTTGATGTATGCTACTATCTGTAAAAAATGTAAGAAATACAGATAGGAATATTTGCAAAATAATTATTGCAGGTTTACTGGACAACTCAGAGGTTGGTGGGATAATTATATGAGTGTCGAAGCAAAAGCTGTTGTGATTAATGCTACTTCGAGTACTCCAGGGGTTGATAACCTAGGCATGGCCCTAGTTGCTAATAGAGAAGACGTTGTTTATACATTAGTCTTAACCATTTTAGAATATTTTAATGGTAGATTTACCAATCAGTATGAAACTGTGCGTACTCTTTTAAATGGACTACGATGTAGGCATTTAGGGGAATTCTGGTGGTATAGAGATACTTATATGAGTAGGGTGCTGGAATTACCCGAAAACAATCTTGAGTATTGAAAGGCTAAGTTTATAGACGGTCTCCCTCCTTTATTTTCCGTCAGAGTTAAGAAAACTCTAAGGGATCCTCAAGGACAAATCCCCTATGGCAATTATACGTATGGAAAATTGATAGGAGTTTGTACCCAAGAAGATATAAACTTGTGCAATGAATTAAGACTATCTCGACAGCTTAAGATGGATAAGCTTAGAGAAAGATCTCAGCTAGGAGACTTTTGTGTTCAATTTGAATTACCCAGTACTTCTGCTAATAGCAAAACCACCAAACAGGGAAACTCTAACCCTGATAAACCTTATAGGAAGAAGAGGTCTAGATGCAGGTCTAGAGAAGAACGTGAAGAGCGTAGAGCTCATCGTAAATCAAATAGATTTACCAAAAATAGGTCGAGGCGGGAACTCGCTAAGATCAAGTGCAATAAGTATGGCAAATTTGGGCATATAGCACCAAATTGTAAGCTTGAAAAGCTAAAAACCTTAGAGCTGGATGATGAGCTGCACGAGAAGGTCTATAGTTTCCTCTACACTTCAGGTTCTGAGTCCTATTATGATTCTGAATCAGGTTCTAAAGAAGACATTGATTTACCTGAATCCTCTGATAATAATCAGTAGGTAAATACGAATGCTTGCGTGTGCCGAGGTGATATTTGCTCGTGCAAAATTGATGTATTTTATAAATTATAATCTCAGTTTGAAGACTTAAACATTCATACTATTACTTCTGATAACGTAATTGAACTTCTGAAAGAAGTTACTGATAATAATTTACGTGAAAAAATTATTCAATTAGCTGTTAATAACAATGCTAGTTCTTCAAAATCTATTGAAAAACCTAAAAATGATTTTTAATTTGAGTATTTTGCTCCTTACTCATTGTCTGAAGTTAATAATAGGCTTAATAAACAACCTATTTTTACTCGAGATGCTTCGTTTGATGACCTGAAAGGAGAAATTGAAAATTTGAAAGAAGAGATTAAATCTCTTAAACAAAATCAAATTATTTGCGATCATCGTATTACTCAAATTGAAAATGTTCATAACAAAGGAAAAAATATTGTTGCTGAAGAAAATACTCTTGCAAAACCTTTCAATCTTGATCCCAAACAAGGTATATTTTTGGGAATGATGTAAATTGTTACTGCTCATAAATGGTATGTTAAATGCACCATATTAATTGATAATACTTTTTCTCTAACTAATATTGCTATGATTGATATTGGAGCAGATGTTAGTTGTATTCGAGAAGGCCTTGTGCCAACCAAATATTTTGAGAAAACAACGCATATGGTTAAATCTGCTTCTGGACATGCTTTAGATATAAAGTATAAACTACCTAATACGCGTATTTGTCAAAATAAAATTTGCATTCCGCATTTCTTTTTCTTGGTGAAAAATCAGTTACACCCTCCAATTATACTTGGAACTCCTTTTATAATTGTTATTTACCCTTTTACTAAAATAAATGCTAAAGGGTTTTCCGCTACTTATAAAGATAAAGATATTAGTTATACTTTTATCACTGGTCATATCTCTCGTGATATTAATGTTTTGATTAATATGAAACAAAAGCATGTTGATTCACTACAACTTGAATTATTTAGTATAAATATCTTTGATACTTTGAAATCTACTAAAGTACAGGAAAAGATTAAATTAATTTCTGAACAAATGGCCATTGATATTTGTGTTGATCATCCTAGTGCTTTTTGGAATCGAAAAAAGCATATTGTGACCCTTCCTTATGAAGATAACTTCTCCGAGGATGATATCCCTACCAAATCTCGTCCTTGCCAGATGAACGCCGAATTGGTCGAATTCTGCAAAAAGGAAATTGATAATTTATTATAAAAGAGTTTGATTAAACCTTCTAGATCCCCTTGGTCTTGCACTGCATTTTATGTCACTAATGCAGCAGAGAAAGAACGTGGTGTCCCAGGTTAGTTATAAATTACAAACATTTAAATAAATATTTAAAATGGATTAGGTATCCTATTTCAAATAAAAAGGATTTATTGTCAAGATTATATGACGCCAATATATTTTCAAAATTTGATTTAAAGTTAGGATATTGGCAAATTCAAATATTTAAAGAGCATTCTTATAGGACGGCTTTTAATGTCCCGTTTGGACAATATGAATGGAATGTTATGCCATTTGGCCTGAAAAATGCCCCTTCTGAATTCCAGAAAATTATTAATGATATTTTCAACCCTTACTTGGATTTCATCATTGTTTATATTGATGATATTTTGGTTTATTCAAAGACTCTTGAAATGCATATTAAGCATTTAGACATTTTCAAGAAAATTGTTATACAAAATGGTTTGATGATTTCTAAATAAAAAATGAGTTTATTCCAAACAAGTGTCAGATTTCTAGGACATCTTATTTGTCAGGGGAAGGTAACCCCCATTCAAAGATCTATTGAGTTTTCGTCTAAATTTCCTGATGTTATTACAGATAGGACGCAATTACAAAGATTCTTAGGAAGTTTGAATTATATCTCCCCTTTCTACAAGAATTTATCTCGTGATTTAGCTTCGTTATACGACAGTTAAAAAAAGATCATAAGTCACCTTGGACTGATAGTCTCACTACTTTGGTAAAAAATATTAAATTACGTGTCCAATCTTTGCCATGTTTAACTCTTGCTAACCCTGCTTGACAGAAAATAATTGAGACAGATGCGTCCAACACTAGTTATGGAGGAATATTAAAAAAAATTAATCCTCATGATAAAACTGAATATCTGATTCGATTTCATTCCGGAAAATGGAGCGATGCTCAGAAAAAATATGCTACGGTGGCTCATGAAATGTTAACCATCGTTAAATGTGCTTTAAAATTTCAAGACGACTTGTACAATCAGAAATTCCTGATAAAAACGGATGCGCAATCGGTCAAATATATGTTTGATAAAGACTTCAAACACGATGTATCGAAATTAATATTCGCCAGGTGGCAGGCACAGTTAGCTCATTTTGATTTCGAAATACATTATAAAAATGGAAGTGATAACTCTCTCCTAGATTTCTTAACTAGAGAATATTTATCATCATAATGGATTCCCTTACTCTTTCTCCCTTTTTTACTGATAAAACTTTAATTACTATATTAAAAGTTCTTCCTCTCAATAGAGATATGAAGGAATTAATTTGCTGGAAAATTATCGATGGCATGGTAATAGACATCTTCTCAAATCATATGATAGAAGAAGTCATCGACTTTGAAGATCAGAATTATTACTATCAGAATTATTATAATTTTTACGATTTCTATGACGACTAAAAAATGATGTTTTAATTGTAGGATGGACCCTCCTTGGGTCACAAAAAGTCGAGGCAAGGGAATTAACCCTCACAGACGGGGAAGATCCTCTCCTGGAACTACGTCAGGATCGTCATACGAATCATCTTCAAGCTTCCCAATTATGCAACGAGGAGGCAAGAGCTTGATAGGCTCAAAAATATCCCAGAATACGGCATCGACATCTATACACCTAGAAGATATTCCAGAAAGTAGCCCATTATACGCAGAGTTACAGGCCTATTTGTCACAAAAGTAAAGTGATAAGTTTGCTTCTATTGCTAAAGATGATAATGATGATATTAAATCATATGAATAGGTAGCCAAGAAAGAAATGATATTTCTTTTAGAAAATTCTGAAATTCAGAGAAAAGACGAACCCTGGAAGATATTCCAGCGTTATTTGATTAATGGGTTATATTTCCCGGGTGAATCATATAAGACCCGCTCATATTACGAAACGATTTTGGTAAGCACTGGTAGCGCTGAATTTCAGTATTTTCCAGGCTACAACACTAGCGAGAATGTTTATAACTTCTCCAAAATGATCATAAAATAGATAATCTCGATAGAGGATTAGGGTATTTCCTCAATGAAAGAAAGACAGATCAGTTTGAATAAGGTACCCACTAGTTTTACCTATTGGAATTATATTACCGCCTTCAGTAAAGTTCTTTATTATAATAATGAGAGGCAAAAACATACTTGGTTCGTTAAGATTTGTGCAAAGATATTTGCTGAACCAATTCCGAATTAGTTTTTAAACTGGTAGTCATACCATGGTCCGACTATAAAAAATTTGCTGGATCATTTCCTAAAATTATACAAGGAATGGATTAAGGTTTCACCAGACCTTAATAATTTATACCACACCGAGCATATTTGCTATCTAGAACAGATCGAAAAAATCTATTTTTCATAGAATTCTCTATCCCTTGGATCCATAAATGGACCCCAGAAGTTGGTTATACTGAAGAACAAATTCCGTGTTTATATCGAGTTTACTATAACAATTTTTGGGACAAATTAATGAAGAAAGATCCCAAGACTAAAACCTAATATGGTCAGGAATTACTAGACCAAATTACTGAAAAAATCCAAGAATATGGTAATATCCCTCACAAAGGAATCATCGTTGATAACTCCGTTAAGCATATTGCAAGAAAAATTTCCATCCAAGAGGAAAATAAAGAAGACATGATAAATGAGTATCTAGAAGAAGTCAAGAGGAATCTTCTCCTTAATATTACTCATTATGCGAAATCAGACACTTCTATGAGAAGTGAAACGGGTGATGATGTTCAAGAAGGAAAAGACACTCAGCCATGTGGAGATTCGCTACAGCAAACAGAAGATTTCTTGTTCGGCCTAAAGCAAAAAAGCAGAGTGAAATGAAGCTTATCCTAAATAGTGGAAGCACTATCAACAATAGAAACACTGTGGAATACCAGTAGATATACTGTTACTAAGACCCGGATAGGGGACCATTATTCCTGTACAAAGATGCTTTCTTTTCCTATAAATAAGAGTGTTTGATTTTAGTTGAGAGTAGGTTTTAGAAAATCCTCTCTCTCTCTTTCTTATTGTAAACTCTCTCTCTCTCTTATTGTAATCTGTGAGCTTGCCGGAGACTTACCGGAGTTTGAATAAAAAAAATTCAAGGTACTTTCTTTTTCCTTTCTTCTTTTATTTATACTTCTCCGATCTAAGCTGTAACTATGTCCGGCTAAAGAATTATATCTATGCCGGGTAACTAACTTCACTTTTATATTTATCATGAAAGATCTAGACTTTATCTAAATATGAATAAATTTATATATGATTTCTTGACTTGGTTCCGAGATGGTGGTACAGTCAGATTCAATACAACAAGTTAGTGGCTTTGTCTTATTGACTCCGTCTAGCCAGCGGTGGTCTCAGCCCGATAAGGAGTTAAAAGGGCGCTTTATACCCGATTAGAACTGCTAGACACATGGGCTCACTGACAATAAGTATTTAAATCTTGGCAGGCCCTTTGCTTGGGTAAAAGGACTAGGTCCTTCCATACAGTCATCAAATTATATAAAAATTTATATGTATTTCAATTCGGATTTATTCCTTTAAATTTGGATGTTGGCAAGCTAGATTGAAGATGACCGCGCGGATTACCGCCCGTCTTCGGAGATCATGTTTCCTTTGTTATGAACATTTTCAATTTGAGTAATATGATGATCACAAATCATTTAATTTTGTTTAAGAGATTTAATCTTTTCTTTCAATTTTTCAATTTCTCCTTTCAGGTCATCAAACGAAGCATGCCGTGTAAAAATAGGTAGTCTATTAAGCCTATTATTAACTTCAGACAATAAGTAAGGAGCAAAATACTCAAATTCAAAATCAATTTTAGGTTTTTCAATAGGTTTTGAAGAACTAGCATTGTTATTAACAACTAATTGAATAATTTTTTCACGTAAATTATTATCAGTATCTTCATGTTATCAGAAGTAATAGTATGAATATTTAAGTCTTCAAACTGAGATTGTAATTTATAAAATTCATCATTTTTGTACGAGCAAATATCACTTCGACACACGAAGCATTCGTATTTACCTGCTGATTATTATCAGAGGATTCAGGTAAATCAATGTCTTCTTCAGAACCTGATTCAGAATCATAATCGGACTCAGAACCTGAAGTGTAAAGGAAACTATAGACCTTCTCGTGCAGCTCATCATCCAGCTCTAAGGTTTTTAGCTTTTCAAGCTTACAATTTGGTGCTATATGCCCAAATTTACCACACTTGTAGCACTTTATCTTAGCGAGTTCCCGCCTCGACCTATTTTTGGTAAATCTATTTGATTAACGATGAGCTCTACGCTCTTCACGTTCTTCTCTAGACCTGCGTCTAGAAATCTTCTTCCTATAAGGTTTATCAGGGTTAGAGTCTCCCTGTTTGGTGGTTTTGCTATTAGCAGAAGTACTGGGTAATTCAAATTGAACACAAAAGTCTCCTAGCTGAGATCTTTCTCTAAGCTTATCCATCTTAAGCTGTCGAGATAGTCTTAATTCATTGCACAAGTTTATACCTTCTTGGGTACAAACTCCTATCAATTTTCCATACGTATAATTGTCATAGGGGATTTGTCCTTGAGGATCCCTTAGAGTTTTCTTAACTCTGACGGCAAATAAAGGAGGGAGACCGTCTATAAACTTAGTCTTCCAATACTCAAGATTGTTTTCGGATAATTCCATCACCCTACTCATATAAGTATCTTTATACCAACGGAATTTCCCTAAATGCCTACATCGTAGTCCATTTAAAAGAGTATGCACAGTCTCATACTGATTGGTAAATCTACCATTAAAATGTTCTAAAATGGTTAAGACTAATGTATAAACAA
>JAJONZ010018072.1:0-2500 GCA_029582445.1 Solanum paucissectum | reverse complement strand
TTTTAACTAAAAAAAACAACCAGAGACCAAACCAACCCGACTATATATATATAATTTTAAAATTTTATTTAATACATAAAAATATTTACTTTGATATAATTTTTAAATATTTCTTATACTTTTTCATAGTTTTTATCTTTTAATATATTATTTCAAGTTTGAAACTTAGAATTTTGAATAGTTCAATAAAGGTTATAGTCCACAGATATTGGTAATTATAATAAAGCTTAAATCAAAATCAAATTAATATTAATGCAAAAAGAAAATTAATTCAACACAAAAAATGACAATAATATTGAATATTTGTTCTTTGGTTTTACATTGGTTTAGACAATTCAAATACATAATCTAATTTTAATTTCCTTTAATATTTAGTCATGTAACTAATACTTATTAAACTATTTAGCATGATTTAGTACTTTTAAATTATGATCATTTTCATTATGACTTGTTAATATCCAATATTTGTTTTACGCGATTTCATTATTATTATTATTATTATTTTATTGGATATTTTAGTGTCATTACTCATATCATATTTTGTGTTATTTTCTTAAGAAACACCTTAGATAGTTGTATTTAGGTAGGACTAAAGAAATATTTGAAGAACAAGTAAATTATATGTTTGTATGAATACTTTACCGAAAAAACCCAAAAATTCGAAAAACCCGAAAAAATCCGAAAAAACCCGAGGTTGAAAAATCCGAGTTTTATTGGTTTGGTTTGGTTTATAGATTTAAAAATCCGACACAAATGGTTTGGTTTGATATTTGAAAAACCCAAACCAACCCGGTCATGAACACCCCTAATGTTGGTGTATTTGACTTAAAATCTTATATGAAATTATTAATAATGAGACATTATGTAATTATTTCAAACTATAGAGAAAATTAGTACATATGATAGAAATATTTTTTTAAGTACGTAGTTTTTCTATTAAAATTTGTTCCAAATGGTTGCTACCCGTTCTATTGTATTGTTAGTTTAAATACAATGTTTGTTTTGATTGTTACTTTAATTCTATTGTATCGTATTGTTTAAATCCATCATTAGGTAATGACGAAAAGACTCATTTTATGTAACGACCGATAAGGTGTGGTTGCGTCGTTATCTAAATATTTTCTTCTCATTTTATTTTTATTTATTATTTAATAATAATATTTTATCTTTTATCCTACCTTTTCATAATAGTATTACCCCGTATCCTACTTTTTTTATATGTTTATCACTCAAATTATGGATATGTGACATTACGTTGTAATGACGGAAAAACGATATAATCTATCCAAACATCATATTCATTAATACAATACAACACAATATAATATAATACAACACAATATAATATACTAAAATACATTATTTAACAATACGTAACAGCCACCCGAACAAAGTGTTATAGTGCATCAGCCTGTAAAGGATAAGAGCTCTAATAAAGTGAATCTAATAAAAATGCTTAGCAGAAGGAATTCAATTCGTATAAATTCTAGGCATCCTATTTGTTTTGGCCTATTGAAGGTCAAAGCATTTGGAGTGGAGCCACTTGGGGTACCCTTCACATTAACATCACGTGGCTACTTTCTCTCTATCCTTTTAGCAACATTAGTTTAATTGCTACAAATATAAGTAGAAAAATATATATGTGAAGATATTTTAAGTAGCATATATGAGCCATGAAATGTTTCTTTTGTGCGTGTGTGTGTGGAGATGTGTTATGTTGTGAAATTATTGGAGGCTGGAGAGGGCCAACTCTTAATGGGCACAAATTCTGGATGTATGGGTTTTGTCTACATTGACTTACAAAAGGTAGTTTTGGAAAGTGAAGTAACCTCACAAGATACATCTCAAACCTGAATTTCTTCTTTTCTCTTTTTTTCATTAGTCATCCAACGAGTAGGTGCTCGTCGCTATCAATCCGCGTTAGGGGGTGAAGACTAGCAAACTGGAAAAAGAAAGAGAGAAAATAACCAGCATCTTGTTCTCTTTGCGAGAACTGTCAAATCGCGATCATTACAAATATAACTTAATATCTATTCTTTTTATGCCCTCAGCCCTTGCAAGTAGGGGGTGAGTGGGTGTGAGATGTTGAAATACACTAATAGCTATTTGTGCTATATTCTCACATCATATTTCACTAAACAATTTAGAAAGAAGGATTAATAAGCATTGGCAACTAGGCTTTTGGCCCTTCAATTTCTAATTCGATTTGAGAGTGACAAAAGATCCCATCCCATAGTCATAGTATAATCCCCACTAAGTGAAACCTAAAAGTAGGGGTGTATAAAATCGAATCGAAAATTGAATTTAATCACAAACCGAGTCAAATCGGAAAAAAACCGACTAGTGATTTGGTTTGACTTGGTTTGGTATTGGAAAAAAAACCCGACTATATTTGGGTTGGTTTGGTTTTAACTAAAAAAAACCAACCCGAGACCAAACCAACCCGACATTATATATGTAATTTTAAAATTTTATTTTATACATAAAAATATTTACTTTG